>VYZW01047826.1:2466-13537 GCA_013401315.1 Balaeniceps rex
TAACTGTTCATGGACAAATTTCATAAAATTGAGTTTTGGGTTATACCACGAAATTCTACAGTCCCAGATGCTTATGCATGTAGAGAGAAGGGCATTTTGTCTTAAATCATGTTTCTTTCTTCTCCTGCTTTATATGTGCACTATGCAACTTCTTGTCTAATCCAGATAATGAATAAGGGCCCTATTATTCTAATACCTAATTGCCTGTGAAAAAGGGAAGTATTATTATTATTCCTCTCTTAAAGGAGAGGCTTGATATTCACAGAGAAATTCCGGTTTTATAACGTCTGCCCTTTCCTCAAAAGTGAAAATTATAAAGGAATTCCTTTATTAAATACAAACAAAGAAATTTCAGAGAATTCAACTACTATAGCCATCACTACCGCTCTAGACAAAAGGCTTCTATTCATATAGGTAGAAATCTTTTTGCTGAAAAGCAACAAAGACAGTATTGACTCAGTTGTATCAAGTGTCCTCAGTTCTGATATCTGATGGCTTATTCCAGGGCCCTTCTGATTTTATCACAGACATTATCTTATTTTTTGGACTAATTTTTTTTATCAGCATGCTAGACAGGATGTAATTATCTTGTCCTTTTTCTCTGCATAACAGCACAAGCATATTGTTGTTGTGTACATACCTGTGAATGAACTGCACATTGTTTTCTTAAATACTAGGAATGACTCCACATGTGTATTTTTGCTTAGCAAATAGCAAAGGGACAACATAAAGCATTCACAGATAAACAAAAAACATGCCTTGTTTCAGATGTTCATTTGATTAAATGATGTAGAGGGCATAGCAGAGTTTTTGGAACACGACT
Organism: Balaeniceps rex; assembly: GCA_013401315.1. Classification (NCBI taxonomy): domain Eukaryota; kingdom Metazoa; phylum Chordata; class Aves; order Pelecaniformes; family Balaenicipitidae; genus Balaeniceps; species Balaeniceps rex. Next base: position 3,290 of record VYZW01047826.1, read on the forward strand.
GACTGTGAAAGAAAATAGGCTCTTATAGACTATTGACAGCAACTCCTTTGATTAAGGAAAAACATATGTTTGCATGGCTGATGTCATGTGTAGCTTTTTTATCTGTAGAAGAGATATAGGTTAGGTAACAGTAACAGGAGCTTGAATATGGCAGTTTGTCAAAATTTCTCAACTGTGATTTCCCAGAGCTCCTGCTGATTCAGAAAGCATAATCTCATTGTTCATTCCTTTAGAGTAGAACTGCCAACCAATTTCTGATTTAGCACCATTATGCTAAGACTTGTAGTAAGCCTGCAAAGTCTACTCTAAACAAGCAACAGCCATCAATGATGGCAACTTACAATTGCTTCCTATTCACTCATTTTGAACATCTTTGTGCGTCTGGGCACTGAGGTAGTTGGTCTCAACTTCACCGTGCGTCTGAAGTCGTCATGACCTAGAGCACCAACAGTCAAAAAGGTATGTAAAAACCACTTGCCCTGCTATGCATCTAGAAAAGTGTCAGAACTCCTAAAGACAGAGGAAGTAATTACTCCAAGGCAAAGCCAGAGAAAAACCTGCTGCAATGCCTATGGTGATATAAGAGGAATAAGTATGGCTTGAGGATGAAAGAGGATCCGTAACAGGAGAAGGCTGAGTTCTATGATCCAGAAAGTTTCTCTCAGTCCTCTTTTCCTAGTCATCTTTCTGCAACTTTTAACCCAAATGAATGGATGTTTAAACAGTATTGCCCAGAGTTTCAGGGAAACAACCATTTGTTCCTCAATCATCTTCTTGTTTATTTCTCTGCTGATGAGGTTATACTCAGTAATCCACCCTGGTCCAAGGAAGGGATCAATATACTCTGTTTAACAGTAAGCTCATTTGTTTGCTGTAGGTGAAATACAGTGAAGTCCTCATCTAGTAGCAAGAACTAAGTGATGCTATATAGCTACTAGCTCTAGTTGGCAAACATAAAAACCGAATGTCATTCTTTGTTAATCTCTGTGAAATACAAACCATTGCCCTTGTGTTTCTAGGTAGAGGAGTACAGAACTGGGGGCTTCCAAACACTCCACCTTCAGACTGGACGTCAAGTTAGAAAAATTTCTTTCTGTTGAAACAACCCCATTTTAGCATTGATAATCTGTGATCTTTGGTGGGATGACTTAAACTTAGAGCTGATAAAATACCACTAAGATTTTGTTTGGTATTTTCTGCCCCAAAGGGGCAAGGGAGGGCGGAATTGTTCCCAATCTTCTAAAAGTCTTCACCACGAGATCTCCCAGGATGTGACTGACACAAAACCTTTGACTAGAGTTAATTCAAATAGTTACAGAGTTGCTAATCCTATGAACTTTAAATAGAAATTCTTTCAAGTTTAAGGCAGTAGCAACTTCAAGAAACATTGCAGATTTCAAGATTTGTAGTTAATATGGGCAAAGTTGACAATGCAGTAAGCAATTGCTTGCATCTGGCAGAGCTGGGAAGTGCAGTCCTCAACCATTGCCCTAGCACATGAAAATGTACCACTGGTTGAAAAAGGTATTAACTAAGGTAGCAACTTCCACACTTGCGTCAAAACTATAGAAATGTCATCTAAAATCACAAGGTGCTGACTGGTTGCCATACTGTCCTTCATGACTTTGTTCCTAATTCACTTCTGTGAAAGGCAAGTCAGGAACTGTATGTTATAATTAGGAGTTAGTCAATCCTGACAATGTACACTGAGACAGTATCTTCCCTCAGTACAGCTAAGCTAGGTAATTGCCTGAAGGACTCCTTAGCCTCAGAGCCTATGATAAACTTGCAGTACTGACTTCTGAAAAATTGTGAGAAAGACTCCTAAAAAACACAGTATGAGAGGTTTTCTTAAAGTGTGCTTGTTTAGCTGTGTTTAATGCACTTACAAAACTGCAGCTCCATTGTTTGGACCATATTCTGTATCATGCTTCCCACTAATGTCATCTTCTGTGTCATCAAGCAGACCTTGACCTCACCCTCCATCTGTGTCCTGTGTGAATTTATACCTGGTCGCTTTTTTCCATCCTCCATTCATATAATTTCAGTGCTGCTGGGGACATTTCCCTGCAACTTCTGAGCCAAGATTTCTCCCATTTCTTGTCTCCATCCTTCATGTCCACCTCCCACACTGACATCCTCATGTTCTCTCTTTTGGGTCTCTAATGTGTCTCATGGCCTGCTGTGGCCAGGGTCCTTCTTCATATCTCCTCCTACTGTAAGTCATCATACTGAACCCAGGCTCCCCTCTGTACACCAAATGGCTGTCCTCTTTTCTCAGCTCAGCTTTGTTTCAGCCGTATCAAAACCAACAGAAAATAGAGACAATTCCTCTATGTAGCTGAGTTGCTGCTTAGATGTGTAGCTAGTAATATGAAGCTGAGCCTATACATAACAAGCACAAAACCTCATGTTTGAAAGTATAAAGCTGAAATTCATAAGAAACAGTTAACACCTTTTTGCAATAACAATAAAAGTGCAAGCTGGCAGGTACATTGCATCTGCTAAACAGTGAGGAATCAGTGAAGTTTTCTTGGTGGGCTACTTGGGATTGACTCAAGACAGGATCAAGACATTAAGGAATGCTCATGGTCCAAAAGCCTTTAGAAAAGCTGGAAAAAAAAGTTTGGCCAGGAAGTTAGAGGAAACATTTGTGCAGGGTAAATGAAATAAGCTTGACAGGGAAGGAGAACGGGACAAATAGCTCTTTTGGCTATTTTGCTGTGGAAGTTCATAAGTTAAGGTTACAAACCTACTTTTGTTTTTTTGCTCATAGCGTTTGTACCCCAGACGTGGTAGCTGAATTGCTAAATTATTTTTCTGCTGAGAGGGAATCAGAAGTAAAAGTTTCATCTTTCCCTCTGTAAGAACAAATGCCTGTTTTTTGGCTGACACAGAGAGCAAGAAGCTAAACTAAGCTCCTGCCAACTTAATCAAACATGGAAAGAACATAATTTTCTTGCTGTAAAACAAAAGAAAATAAATAATGCCATAGATTCTGTCTGGAGATGTCCTCTCACTATACCCCTCTGCTATTTGCTTTGGTTTCCCATTATCCTGTTTCTCAGAGGAATGCTTTGCAGCAATGGTTGTATCCAGCCTTCCTGTGCTAGCTACAGAATGGTCCCTATTTCCAACCACAATTGTCAGGCATTTAAAATACAGCTGCAAAAACTCTCTTGCGGTTGAACTGTAGGAAAGAAGGTATCTTAGGAAAGCAAAAATGTTTCCGCTTTAAATACAAAAGCCTTCTATTTGTGGTTTAGTCAGTTCTGCCTAGATGTTAAAAATTTCATGCTATTCCCCAAAAGTGAAAGGATTTTTTTTTTAATATCTCACACAACTTCTCCTCAAGTCACCAGCTTAGTCCATTTTAGTGGCCCTATGTGTATAAGGTCTTCTGTAAAATGCCAAGATGGCTGCAAATTCTGGGCTGCTTCTGGAAATTGCATTTCAGTCCTCATTTGCGAATAATCTGTGTTTATGTGAATAGTCATGCTTCTGTGCCCTAACTGAAAGGCCAGAGGATTAACAACAGTAGAATGCTAGGAATTTGTCAGAGCAAAAGACTCAACGTCACTTTCTTATTAGTTGGCTACATCTTTCATAGTGCATTTAAACAAAAGCACCTTTGAAAAATCCAGACAAGTAGGTTTTTACAAGTAGTAAACTAGAAATATTGTTTTAGTGCTGTCATGGTTATCTTAGTCATCTGCTTCTCAAAGATTTACTCCTAGAAACTGATGTGAATTTAGGCGTGCAAAGAAATATTACTGTTCAAAAAAAGCCTCTTTGTGTTTCATACAAAGAAAACCCCAAACCTCCAACTATTAAGTAAAGTAGTAAACACTAGTAAATAAAAAGGATGCTTGCGAATACTGGGTGAATGAGTCACTGAGTCATCTTGATAAAGTTCTTTGAAGTAAAAGGCATATCCTTGACACAAGATGGTGGCATCTCTAAAAACTACAATGATTTGACTTTTTATGACACTGCAGTACTTATGCTATATCAGACCATTTTTTTTTTGCAGTAGCAATAAAGCCTTTGACTCTTTCACAGAAGTCATTTGTTACCTGCTTACACATACGCAAGCCTGAAGCTGCAAGCATTTGAACACAACTGTGTATTAAGCTGGAAACAAGTAAAGCTTTGGACTTAATCTGCCTTTTATTTTTTTCCCTCTGCCCAATGGACAGTCACCGTTGCCTAGAAGTCACTTTGCTGTTTCAGGCTCCTAGCAATTGTTTTGGACCTTTCTGAAACCACTCTGCAGGCAGTTCTGTTTAACTGGCTCGTTGGTATAAACTCGGTATATCAGTAGATTAAACTAACAAACCCCATCTTTCTTACGACCAATGTGGCAAACTGCTAGATGAAAATACTGCCAAGACTCAGACATTTCTGGGCTTTTGTTTGTAACAGATTGCTGTTCCCAGAGCTGGTGCACAGCCGAGGCCTCTGCAGGGGATGGGCAGGCTGTCAGGAGGAGGAGAGGCAGGCGTGCCTCTGGATGCAACAGGCCCTTCTTCATTTCACAACACGATGCTCACGAGGGCTTGTCTGCCTGCAGACTGCGGCCTTACATATCCTTCTAAATGCAGCTAAGACTGTTCTAGGCTGGCCGAAGTTATACGTGTATGTGTGCACACATAAACACAGAAGTGAGCACAAATACGTATGAGCATATGAGCGGGCTAATAACCATATGAACTGGCTAACAACCAGGACTCTGGAAAAAAATGAAAAAAAGAGAATGATAAAAAAGATGTTTGTGTGTAACTGTATGTAAAATATACCAAAAAGCTAGGGGACTAGAGATCTTTCTCCATCCTTTGGGGGCAGGACTGCTGAGCACCAGGTACATCTCTGTACAAGACATACACTTAATGCGTTTTGAGACCTAGCACAGGTTTCAGTCTGCCTGTTTTATTTATAATGAAATGTTAAGTAAATTAAAAGGGAACATTTGCTTCTCTTGTGAGGCTGTATAGCACCTTGAGATCTTAAACTGTAACAAAATACACTTCAGTCAGCTCAGAATGGAAAGATGCCAGAATGGATTAAGACACTTCAGCCAAAGGGTAATCCAACTAGCTGGTGGTTATGTCTCTAATTTTTCATATATGGCAGGCTTAAGGCTGTTCTATTTTATATCAGTTATTCTTAGTACCCCTTGTCCTGCCTGATGGGGTAGTGGCATAAGCTAGCCCCAGCCTTACCCTCTTTGTGCACATAGTACCATGTACAGTGAAATGAGGGGGAGAAAAAGGTATTAGCAATTAATATCTCATCTGCATCACATGGTAATAGTTCTAGGATGAAAAAAATCTGCAGAAAACTAGTTTTCTCTAAGTAATTAAGTTTCTACACCTGCAAGGCAAGCCTCTTCACATTTGTGATTTTCAGTTACTTCATCTCTGAAACAGTTATATTATTAGTTACCTATATGCATGCCTTGTGAACACATTCAATTAGAAAGTGCACAGCCATTGTATTACTGGCTTAACTCTCTACTGGAGGATTCAGCAAAATCCCCCTGTGGTTCAGGGCAGGTGTGCCAATACCTATACTACAGTTCTTTCCCAATATCCAGCAATGAGGGGGTTTCTGAAGGTGCTTATGACAGATGAGTGTTTCTCTGCCCTGCAACTCTGGGCAGCCAATTTGTCCTGTGAAACCACAGGCACCTCACTATTCAGGATTAACTCAAATTAGTAAAAATTCATTCACCCTCCTGAGGCTCAGCATCTACTCTATGTGGATCTGAGCTGAGGTCCAGACTGAGTATTTGAACATCTGGATCATCTAAGAGTTGTCTTTACAGAGATATTATGTATCTCTCTCTGTAAAGACAAATATCTGTGTGAGAGTGTGTGTGTGTGTGTATGAGTATTTGTATAGGTATATGTATATATACGAATACACATATACATATGTGTATGTACACCCATGTATGTATACATATGTGTACATGCATATACATAGAGGTATACATATATTCATGTGTATATATGTGTGTCTACTCATGAGAGAGAGGAAGAACTTAAGTTTCTAAAATCATATATTTGTGACTAAATGTACAATGCCTGTGCTGATCCTTGAAGTTCTTTTCATAAAGATGTACAACTCAGCGTGACTGAAGAAACAGAGCTTGCCTTTGTGCATTATGCTCTGCTTGGAGAAACACTCCTGTGTCTGTTGCGTGTTACAGTCAGCTACTCAGAGTTTTTTACATGCCATAAAATGGAGATTTCTGGTCCTTGCCACACAACTTCTGAAAGTTTTGTTTACTAAGTGAGGTCTTTGGAAGGATGATAATTAAGTATTCTTGCATGTTTTCTGCCTAGTTTAATTACTGTGCATTTGCTTAAATGAGTCCAGGTGATTTGTTTCTTGCCATCTAAGCCTCATTAAGAAAAGAATAACTAATTGGAACCTCCTGTTTTTTTCATTCTGTTTTTGTTCTCAGAACTTGTGTGAAGGGATGAGGGGGAGGGAAGGAACCTGGATCTGGGATAGATCCAGGTACCCCACCTGTGTTTTCCAGTAATAAATCACAGAATGGCAGACTCAGGGGGGCTGGAATGGACTGTGGGTCCCTCAAGGCAGGCTCAGCCACAGGCTCAGACTGAGCTGCTCAGGGCTTCACCCAGTCCAAGGTTGGAGACAGCCCAACCTCCATGGGCCCTGGCCCCACTGCTGGGCTGTCCTCAGGGGGAAAAGGCTTTTCCTTACCTCCAGCCTGAGCTTCTCATGTTTCAGCTTGTGCTGCTGACTCTTGCCCTCCCACTACACATTGCTGTGAAGAGCCTGGCTGTGTCTCCTCCATCCTTCCCATCGGTGCTGGGGATGCTGTTGGATGCCCCTGAAGCCATCCCTTCCCCTGGCTGAACCAGCCCCGGTCCTGCAGCCTCTCCTTGCAGGACAAGGAGCTCTGGCCCCACTGTCTCACAGCACACCTCCAGCCAGTCCGTGGGTGTCCTTCCTGTATTGTGCAGCCAAAACCAGACACAGATCATCCATTGAAACCATGACAACCATCTATTCAAACCATGACCTTGTCTTCATTCTGTTTAACTCCTCCCATACACTTTAAACAGAACGTTTACCATGCAAAAGTGTGTTATGTTGTTCCTTTTTATCTATTATCTTTGCTTCCTGTGTGTATAGAATCATAGAATCATTTCAATTGGAAAAGACCTTTAAGATCATCGAGTCCAACCATTAACCTAGCACTGCCAAGACCACCACCAAACCACGTCCCTAAGCACCAGATCTACACATCTTTTAAATATCTCCAGAGCCATTTGTTAGTGTTTCCTCAAATCTTGTCTGTCTATAAGCATCAAAAAATTCATGTGGAGCAACCAGTTAGGCAGAAGTCTTGCAGGAGTTAATGGGAATTTCACAAACTTTAGTTCTGTAGTTTCATGGATCTGGAAACTTTAGGCTGATTCAGAGTCTCTGAAGATGAATATGCATTTTTTCTCTTTTGATTCTGTCTGCCATTTCCCAGATATTTCCCTCCTTCATCTTTTTGTTTAATTCATGTGGAGATTGTTCCTTTGAATGTTTCCTTCCAAGCACTCATTCTCTTTTTGTGTTTGCCCTGGCAGTAATTTACCTGTACTGTAAGTCTCATGCTCCAAGCAAGGTCTTGAGGGTGATCAAGTGTGGTCTTGAGGGCAAAGGATGAATTGAAAAAAGAGGAAGATCATGAATGAAGCAGGGACTGAAGGCAAACAGAGAGTTTTTTCATAATATCTGTATACAAGTATGCACAAATTTCCCAGGTTCATTTTTGGGGAGGTGGAAGGGAAAGAAGCCAAAACATCAAGGAAATGATAGGCAGTTTAGATTCTGGTGTAACCAAGAACTGTTTCATCACATAATTATAGTTCAACTGAATGATCTTTTACACCAGAGGCATGGGAAACAAGAAGTAATGTATCAGCATTCTGCAAGTAAAAGTAACAGAGCAGATTGTGTTTTAGGAAGGATGTTAACTGTGGTAAGAAAGGAAAACAGGTTTTACACTGATCTTTCAATAGAAAGAGCAAAATAAAGCTGACACAACCTTTCCTACCCTGGAAAAAAGTAATTTTGTTGACGTAGCTCCCCCATGTTGTACTTCCTGTGTCTAGCAGTTCAGTAAATGGGAATTGTCAGGATGCTTCTCTAATCATCTGTGTGGGAGTTGAGAAGGGTGGAGGGAAAACAAACCAACACCCTCTCTGTGAAGGGGCCTTAAAGCCCTATGTTTTCATGGTCTTCACTTAGAGTGCTGTGCAACTGTAGCATCAGTGAAAATTAATGAGAACTGTGGATGTTTTGGTGACAGATAAACTGGTGGAGGTAAACTGGAAGAAAGGTGTCATCTAGCAGGAATGTTCTTCAGAACTTTCTGATAGGTAAAATAGAATATTTAAAAGAGGCATTGTCAACATTTGGTAAACCTCAAAGTAAAGATTTGCAAAGACAAAGCGAACTAGCATTTTGCAGTTGCTCAGCATAAAGTTTGGCAGAAGAAAGTGAGATTTTAAAGTAAGCTGCAGCTGAACATTAATAGAATTCTTTGGATCAGATCATTTTCAAGCAAGGAGGAGACAATATTTGGTCCTGTGGATATTAAAGTTATCTTCCTAAATGTTGGTCATTGCTGGAAAGGCTATAACAATAATTTCTATTCATGAGGCAGGCTATGAAGAGCATTTCATAAGTTGGAAGACTTTGTGAGAAAACACTGAGAATAGAAGGATACTTCTGTTTTCTATAAAATATGAAAGGACTAGAAGGACTCTCAACTTCTCCAGCAAAATGTCAACATAAATGAAATTGCTTTAATTTATCTGAGAGCACAATATTACTCTGTGGATACAATCCATAGGCTTCTCAGAGAAACACTTGACCTAGCATGAAGGGAGTTTTCTATCCTGGAAAGAATATAAAAATGGAAAATGTGATGTTTCGTGTCCAGCAGAGGAGATGGTGAAGTGAAATGAGATTCTTCAAAGAGTGAATGTGGGACTGAATTTTTTTTTCTTACCACAGAACAAAGGAATGGCCTAATCCTGCAAAAGACTGACTGTGAGGCATTCAGCATTCCTTGTCAAGCCACAAAATAATCAGCAAAAAAATAACAGTAGTGAGGTCAAATGGCTAAATGGTCAAATGACAAGGTTAAAACGGTGCTCATGAGAAGTATGGGCTGAGCAGATCACATGGATAGTGCAGACTTGTCACTAAATCTTTACTTGCTGAACAAGGAAAGGCAGATGGAACAAAACAAGTAAATAATTGAAAACTAATGTCACAAACACATCTGATTTTGTTTCTCTCATACTTTAGCATTTTGTTGCAACTACAGGTCTGCCAGCACTTGAAGGAGTGTGTGTCCACACAGCATCTGCAGTGCTTTATTTATAACATTCATTAGATATTTACTCTAGGTAGATAACCCAAGAGAATGTACAAAAAATATCTCTGCTTTTGTCAAATTTTAGTAATTTTTCATAGCCTCTCCTCATTAAAATACGCACACACGCACACACACACATACAAACATGCATGCACATGTGTGCAAGATGGCACTTCCCTTTCCCAGTGGATGAATAACAGCTTTGTTTAAAAGAATCTAGGCTGACAGATCATTTTCAGCAATTGCAGAATCTTTCTAATACAATTTTCTGGTCTTAATGGCACAATATCCTCCATTTTAGTACCTGAAAATATAAAAGAACACTGACCACAGCATAATATGCTAACCTCTTGGCAAGTGCTATCTACACTTCAATGGACTTCCCAACACCTCTCTGTGTTTGGGGTACAGACAATAGATATGACGTACCTCTTTTAACAATCTTTTTTCCTTATGACTAGGAAGTTTCTATTTCTTGGGATTAGGAAATAAGGCAACCCTTCTGTCTTTTTGGTACTTATTTTCTACAGACAATGTCAAGTGTTACTAATAGAGAAGTGTTTATATTACGTAGCATACACGTGCCAGCTGAGCATAGTCTCCTGGTGCATGGCACTGCATTTGAGTAACAGTTTCTGCATTGCAACGACTGTAAGTAGACAATGTAGGTAAAGGGTTGTGGACCACAGAAACTCTACAGAAACAGTATGCTGTATGTTTATCTATTTTTTCTCATTTATCTATGAGAGAAGAAAAGGTTCAGCTCTCTGTGCCTGCATTAACTCTCTGCTACCATGTCTATGCAATGAGTGAACAGCTTAGTAGTA
>VYZW01047832.1:0-10365 GCA_013401315.1 Balaeniceps rex
AGTTTCTGACACAGTAACACCATTCAGTATGCTAGAAAATCTACCATTTATTTTCTTAAACAGAAGAACACTTGGTCTAACTCAATAAAACTTTGGGAATCCCCTACTCCAACCAAAGTCCAGGCGAGCTGTGGTTGCTCCGAAGCTCGGTGTCCATCTGTTGCAACCCTGCGAGATTATTCATGACACAACTAGCAGAGCAGATACCATCATTCGTTAACCTGTTCCAACACATTTCCTCATACAACTGCTGTCAGTTGTTTTGCCAAACTTTAACCTAGGGCCACTCAGTTAATTTCGCAGATGTCTGCAGCAGACTTTTTCATGGTCTATTCAAAATGAGAACACATTGCACCAACTTCTGCTCTGCCAAGCTTGTCAGCCACCGCTGCTCCCTTCCGGGCTAGAAACTATGGCAGCAACTGCTCCCAAAGAGCCTGGGAAAACGGTGAAAAAAATACAGGACCTCTCTGAAGAATGGGAAAGGTATCCCACAACCGAGGACCCTAATGAGAGTCAGGCAAAATTCACTTGTAGCAAACTTGGACCAGGTCCACCCTTTAGATAGCTTGGCTGAAGTTTCCCATGTTAAGCATCTGCCTCAAGAGGCTGTGTTTTCTTCTTCAGTAAGACAGCGTTATTTCAGCCAAAACAGCTCAGCTCCTTCCAAGAAAGTGGTTAGGGAAAACAACGTGTTGTTTTGACCACGTTGGGGTGGAAAGGGGGTGTAGGGAAGAGATAAAAAAAGAGCTTGCAAAGCTCTTCCTTAGAGGAGCATGACTGTGCCTGTGTACAGCAACACGGACACAGGATCTGGCAGCAGACAGGAGGCATGTGTATTCAAGGACACAACCATTGCCTTTCCCCTGAAAATCTCCACACGCATGGCAAGCTGTAACCCTTGGGAAGAAAAAAAATAAAACCATTTTCTGCGTGTTCAGAGTAGAAGCTTTAACAAATACGACCTCTGACAGTCCAACCCCACACAGCTCGACTCGAACTACGCAAGCCTACACCCCAGAAAGACCTCACCATGTGCCCATCACTCCAGGGAATAGTCTTCCAGGCAGCTGCTGGCTTAGAGCAGTCAGAAACAACACCAGAGCTGCAGGCAGGAAGCCTGCTTCTGGTGGCCATGCACCCAAGAGGACAGAAAACCTGCACATTTTCTCTTCAGAGGGAAGACAGAAAAATGCAGGAAACAAGGCAGCTATGTTGGGACACATTGCCTGATCAGGCAATCAGGAAGCAGAGGATCGGAGCTTCTGATTTCCTCGACATGAGGAGAAAAGACTTGCTGCTAGAATAGCACTGGGGAAGATGTTATTTGGGTAAAAACAGTAACTAAAATCAGTTTGAGGAACAAAAGCATGTGGTGGGGAGGAACACAGAGATCAGATCAAGGGTGTGTTGAAGGGAAGATAGGAATACGCAGAAGGAACTGCAGCTAGCGTGCCGCCTTCTAGTCTTGAATAGATCACAAATTCTCTCTCATCCTTCCTCTGCTGTCAGCAAATCCATGCAAAGTACCTCAGGAAAGGACTGCCCAGATCCCTTCCAGCAGCCACCCAGACCTGCCAGAGCCACATCTCTCTCTGAGCTCAAGCAGCATTCGCTTGCCCCTGCTTTCAGAAGGTTTCTTTCTGTTGTCCACCTCTGCGTTGATTTTTGCCTTTTGCAACCTGCATGAAGTTCTTTTACCTTTATTCCTTCTGTGCAGAAAAACGGTTGCTGCAAACAATATACTGCCCAATGCAAGAGTTCTCCAAAAGGAGAAAGAGGGCTGAAAAGACAGGAAATCTGAAGGTACTAATCACAGAATCACAGAATCTTTTGGTTGGAAAACACCTTTAAGATCATCAAGTCCAACCGTACCTGTCCACTACTAAACCATGTCCCTAAGCGCCTCGTCTGCCCGGCTTTTAAATACCTCCAGGGATGGGGACTCCACCACTTCCCTGGGCAGCCTGTTCCAATGCTTGACAACCCTTTCCATGAAGAAGTTTTTCCTAATATGCAATCTAAACCTCCCCTGGCACAACTTGAGGCCATTTCCTCTCGTCCTATCACTTGTTACTTGGGAGAAGAGACCAACACCCACCTCGCTACACCCTGCTTTCCTCCTCACTACTAAGTGTCCATTAAGATCTAACTAAAGACATATTAACGTGCAAGAGAGCAGCTACATGGAAAAGTGGGAAACTATGTAGTTCACTATGCAGCTGCACAAACACCTGAGCTGGCACAAGGGACAGTTAGCGTGGGACAAGGACAGAGCAGGCAGGAACAGAGGATGCAGAACTATTTTTTTGGGATGCAGCAATAACTTAAAATAGTTGCTGTACTACAGCCTAACCCTGCAGTTTAGCAACCAGCTGAGTCAGTGTAAGTGGGGTCTATCCCCTAAGGGGGACTTTTGCCTAGTCCAAGCAGATCAGCTAGGCAATCTAATAAAAAATTAACACCCCCCACGTCAAAGTTCACTTTTAAATGCTGCAGCTGCAAAATTCCCAAAGCCAACACGCAGGTAGCAGTAGGAACATGCAGAAAAACTGCCCCTTTTCGGAAAGCTTACAGTCTGCAAGCTTCCCCAGGACCACTTATACACTGGGAAAAAAATATCCATACTGGTTCTAAGGTGAGTGTTTTTCTAACAACACACAAGGCAGTCAGGTCACATCTACATTTCTTTGAAAAATGTTTAAAAAAAAGAAAAAAAGGAAAAACTGTGCTTTTCCCAGATGTTACTGGGACCTCACAGGTCACCCCAATTAAGAGCAGGGCTTAGGAACTGAAGATTCCCAGGAAAGATTGTGGTGTTTAGCCTCAACTGCTAGATCTGCCTATACGAGCAGAAATAAAACGGAAAAAAGCATCCTACTTCTGAAGAGCACTCGAGCCCAGCTGTTAGCCTGGATCAGACTCGCATTGCAGCACCTACCCAAAATAGAATTGGGCAACAGGCGTCTGTGCCTTCACTGGCTGCCTATGGCTCTGCAGCTCTGCAGCTAAGGGAATAAGGGAAAAAAGCCTGAACTCTAAAATCAGATTGCAAGTGTCTTGTTCGTGATGCCACTAAGAAAGCAAGCACTGCTGCTGAAGTTGCAGGTTTCAGACATCATGAAAATACCATCTGTATAGCCAATACTCCCGTAATTTCCATGAATGTGAAATATTACTAAATCTGAATAGCTGTTTGCAAATGAAATGCTATCGTACCATTCTTACGAAGTCACCACTCAAACATTGATTCAAAATACTAGCAATGTCCTGTGCTGCTGTTACAAGAAGAGCTGCAGTACTAAAGCCTCTCAAAAGCAGAGCAGCTAAGTTTTAACTCAGACCGAGAGAAAGAGGTCACATTTGCCAGGGTTATCTATTTGTAATACAGGTAAACGTAGTTTATCTGCAACAACCAACCTGAGCAGCCAAACAGAGAGAAACACCTTACAAAGAAAACAATCACATCAAGGTGACAAAGTAAGGCCAAATAAATTATAAAAGCCTTTGATCAAGATCTAAACAGTGCCTCTGAAAAGGTTCAACCCCAAGTGACCTCAGGAAAAGTATTTTAAGAATAGTAGAGCGAAATTACAAGAGCTCTCCCTCCCATCCTTCAGACGTACTTCAGGACAAAAATTAAAACCAATCAAGCTGACGTGAGGCACGCTGCCTGGAAGAGACGGTTGCTCAAATACCAAATGCTGATATGGTTTGTTACTTGCTGATACCATGTTGGTTATACATCCCCTTGCCTCCCTTCTAGGGATACCCACTCATCAGCTAAAGCCACACAAGCTCCCTTTACTACCGTTCTTCAAACGCAGGATAACTTTCCAAACTTCTCTATTACCTGGGCAAGCCTGCTATATAGGACCATGAATCCTTCTGAGGACTGTAGGTCTCAACTGAAGAAAGTGCCCCGTTTTCATTCCTGCCACCAACAGCTACCAGCATGTCGGTAATAGCTCCCAAGTAGAAATCTACACGGCGTTGTCTCATGGAGGCAACCTGTCAGAAAAAAAAAGAACATGCTGACATCTTCAAACATCTGGTAAGCAAGCTGACTTAAGGTATATTCGTGTCTGAGGATAGGATAGTTGCTTCTTCCCATGTATTTGGAAAGGAGAGCTACTGGTTATGGCCATTATATTCATCAAATACTTTTGGTTTTCTGCAGTAGCATGGTACATAGCATTCATTTTCAAAAAAGGGGACAACAGGAAGCATCTAAGAGACAGATTACTCTACAAATGTTTGCGTTACATGGGCCTCCTTCAAAACTCTGCAAGAAACATATATTGGAATCACTCAAAACCACAACTGAACCCCACAGGATGATTGGTGCATACAGGAACCTGCACTGGCCGCAGGGTTTTACAGCAGGACTGGAAGCGAATAGCTTGTTCTAAGAGACATTTAGCACAGAGACATTTGACAAGTGTCAGAGACATTTTCTTTTTACATCAGACCCATTTTTTATTTAGTTGTACGTGCTACTGCTTGAGAAAGATGATCTAAGCTATCACCTCTGTAAGTCCATTCTAGCATTATTCCCAAAAGTAATCTAAAGAGTTGCAGGTGGATGCTGACCAGGAATTTCACAGATGAGATGCCCAAATCCCAAGTGAAGTTGAAAATCTGCCCCAAACTCTTTTGCTGTGTAACTTAAGCATTCCTACAAAGGATTCAAGTAGCTGCTTTTTCAACTTAAATAACTTGAATTTCCATTTGCAAGCATTGCTATGTTGGCCTTTCTAATGAGCCCTGTCCTTTCACCAAAAAGAAGACAACACTCTAAACATTAAGGACTTTAAACAGAGAAATAATACAGCTTAAGTCTCACCTTTATCCACTGGTTACAGCGGGGATCATACCTATATAGGAGATTTGAAGCTGCATCCCCTCCATTGTCTCTTGAAAAGCTGCCTCCGGCTATGAAGATGAAGCCTCCCAAGACTGCAACGCAGTGGTGACTTCGTCTGGCTGGGAGAGGGGTTTCTGCTACCCACTGCCCCTTTCTGGTGTCCAAGAAGCAGGTATCATCACTCAGTTCCAGGCACCGTTCGGAAACCTCCCCACCCACAAAGAGGAGCCTTTCCTCACAGGTCCGCAGGGCCGTCCGTTTGTTTTGCAGCACCGGCTGAGCCGTGACATTATTGTGATAGTTCACCGCCTCCTCTATAAACCCCTCACAGTTGGCTTCTTTGGGAAGAAGAGAGCAGACAGCAGGCTTGACTCGATGGAGGAGATCACTTTTAGGTATCAAGGGAAAATGAATGTTATCCAGAACCTGGTAAGCCTCGTTCTCCCTTTCCGGGTACTGGGTAAGCCACTGCAAGGCAGCCTGCAGCAAGTCGTGCTCACACTCCTGCTGCACGTTGCTGCTGTCCAGGTATTGGCACAACTTCTGCAAGGAAATGTTCTGCAGGAAGTCCGGGGTGAAAGACAGCGTGCCGAAGTTCTGCAAGATGAAAGAATCAATGTAGGAATCAAGGCGCTTCAGGTTGTAAATAGAGGCTAGCTCTTGCAGGTACAAATAGTTCTCCTCACTGACTTCATTCTCCAGATACTCACAACAGAAGTCAACCACCTTCCAGATCTGCAGCAGGTGAGCTGTTTCGAGCACATAGTCAATATTGCCTCCATCTAAAGACAGCTCACTGCCATAAAGGAAATCCACCACAGCCTTGAGACCAATATAAGAGGCTCCAAAAAGTTCAACCTCTTTTTGGTGGGCTTCTCGCATACCAATGGTGAACATAGAGTTGAAGTAGTCACTGCAAACAGCGAGGAGGTTCCGATGGGCAGGGACTCTCTGTTCATCCACCACGAGGACAATGTCACAGAAGAGGCCTCGGTGCCTCTGCTCATTCAGGCTCTGAAGAACTAGACTAGAGTGGTCATCCCACCTGTACACCTGGAATAAACAAACAGTATCAGGCAGGTGTTATCTTCACCAGGAGAAATTTCAGTGTGCACAAAGTGCTTTCTGATTAGATGTAGTCATACATGAGACGGAGAAAGCTTACTTGTGTTGCACATTTATAATAAATTCTGACTTGAAACAGTTGGCAAACAACATAGTACGAGCCCAAGCTCCTCACCTTCACTTTGGAAGGCTTATGCAGACTTTTACTGCTTCCTATTCCCCTTCTTTTTTTTTTACAATTTACTCCTACCTCCTCCACAATGCTGCATCCAAACCTCCTCCCTGATGATTTATACAGGCGCAATTTTCTGAAACTCTTCCACTCATTGTTTTTGGGACATCTTGCTGACATTTCCTTTCTTACTTGTCCCCCAAATGACTCCTTACAGAGTTCTTCTCAACTAAGCTACTCGCTAAATATTTGGAGTAGGAGACACACATGCAGCAGTATGCCAAATTTTCATTCAGCCCATGTATTGTTTGGGTTAGTCCTTACTTGACAGCTACCCCCTCTTAAATCTTTTCGGAGCTCTGCATTTCTAAGCTCGTTAGGGTAAAATCCCTCTCTTTCTTTCCATATTATTCCAGGCACACACGCTGCATTCAAAAATAATAGCTGTTTATTTATGTGCAAAGCCACACATGTGGATAACTTATTCCCATAAGACTTCTACTTGCTTCCAGAAGCTGAGGTAGTTTTTGTTTTAATGAATATGACTAAAGATTTTTATTTGAAAGAAAGAGGAAAGTGCCCTCAGAACATGTCTGTTAAGTGCTCTTCTGGGATCCCTCTGGTCCAGACATTCTTCCCACCAGCTCTGTACGTGCCACAGAGCTTTTGAGGCAACCAGTGTTCACCTCTTTCTCAGAGACTCGCGTTACCAGTCTTAAGAAGAACCAAAATGGAAACGTTTTGTTACCCCTTGAATGTCCTGCAGAACACGTATTGAAGGGGCTGGTCACCCCAGTATGTCAAGCGACACAGCTTTTAGGACCATCCTTCCAGATAAATGGAATGCTTGATGGTACAGTCAGTTACCTTGTGATCTCTCTTAATAAAAGCCAAGTTAAGTTAAATGCAAATACATAACTTTAATTACCAAATCCAAAACAGGCAGACTTGCAGAGCCTGTAAGAACATGTAAGAGAAATGAAAGGAGGTGGAAAGGAAGCACATCTTTGTATCATACCTAAGTTAGCTCTGAATGGTTCTGGCTGCCCAGTTCTACACCCTCAGACTGCATTCCCAGAAGTGACACCCTGAAAAGGTGTCTCAGTCCATACCTACACTGAAAACAGTCATGCCGATGACCTGAGGTCTCTTCAAGCCTCTCGGGCATTCAACCTTTCCTTCACAAAACTGTTGCTTCTCCTAGAAATCCTAACTATCTGTGGCTTTCCCGGTTTCCCAAACAGAAAGCACATGATTATTGCTGCCTGGCTAAGCCATTAATGGGTTGGTTAAATCACGGTGAGACAACCTCTCTAACCACCTGGATGGGAAAGGTTCAAGTCCTAGAGCCAAGTTTTTTCCCCTGCACGCAACCCTCGCTCTAGATATGCACTCTGTGTACGTAATTTGGTAATTGTACTTTTCTACGATGAGATAACCAGGATTAATGCACGCAGCTCACCACTGTCCAGACGTGATGGCAGCCAATTGTCCTGAGCTAATACCAACCTTGGGAGCCTGACCTCCCACGTCTGCCTTTTAGCAGTCAGTGGTGTAGCGACAGGCAGTCTGCCAAAGATGAGACCCAAATTAATAACCAAATGTGCTGCTCTTAGCGTGATATCCCAGTGGTTTCTCTTTAGTTTTGCTTATGCTCTTTTCTAAACAATGCAGACTAAGCTGCCAAAAAGCCTGCGTTGGAGTAACTCTGTACATGCAAGTGTACAGAGTTAAACCAATCTAAGTGAAGAGGCTTCAATAATTGTAAGTTTTCTGGGCCAAAACACTTTAATTTGCCTTATACTCATTGCCTCATCGTATCTCTGAACTTAAAAAGGGATCTATTGGAATAGACAACAAAGTAACATCCACTGAGGAATAAAACTGCCAGAGATCTGTAACAGAAAAAAAAAAAAATATGGGGTTTAAGGACTGTGAAGTTTTTTATCTTCATTTTTCTGAGGTTGAGAAATGCTGGTATCATACAGGAGCCCAAGCAGAGACCAGGGGATGGAGGAGGTGGGAAGAATAATAAATATGGCACAGGACAAACCACACATTTGTGGCAACTATGAGAAAGGACAGAGGATGAACAGACAATAACTAACACCTTACAGCACCCTCTTCTGAGTCTGACTCATGGGGCACAGTTATTGGATTAAACCAAAAACACATTCCCTCTCGTCTCTGTAAATTGCCTGATCATTTCTGTCTAATATTCTCTAATACCACCATTGTGCATAACAAGATTACACCAGAATGCAAGATTTGCCAGAGATCCCTATTTACTTAGCTAGCTGTCGAGCCAGCAGCATAATCCTGACTGCAAATACGCCTGACAACCTGTACTCCTAAAATCCTTGTTGCCACGTAGAACTGCTGCTACTTCAGAAGTCAAGCATAAAAATCATTACGTATGGCACTGGATGGACTCAGAATACATTAACATATCTCAGCCACTTAGCAAGTTCATTTGTTCAGTGAGCAAGTAACAGAAGCTGATAGCTGCACATTTCAAAACCAAGACTAATTTTATATTAAACATGAACATCTTTCTCAAGCTATTTATATTCTGTGGAACAGCTTTAGCATTATCTAGTAATTCTAAGTTTAACAGATAGTGACAGCTGCTGTCTTAGCAAGAAAATAAAACAATGCTGTCAAGTTAATTAATTTTTAATGTGATGAATTATTATTACATTCAGACTAAACCACTTAAATGGTAGACAGGATCAGCACTCAGAGAAAGATGATATTGGTAGGGATGCATTTAAAAATTAGTCCTATTTATCTTTTATCAATTGTATTAGAACAGTATTTTAACTTCTTTCGGATTCAAAGATCTGATTTCTTTCAGATTGTTAATGCAGCACCACTACTCATCAGTGATGCAAAAGAAAATGAGATCTGTCTCATTCAACTTTGATAACACTGACACAGGCACTGAGAAGTTCTCTTCTAGCTGTTGTTGGTAGTACAAGGTCCTTGTTCTGCAGCATCTGTAACCTAGTGCTTGCACTAGAACAGAAGAGCAGTTTTCACTGGTATGAAACAAAGCAAACATAATAATTACAGCTGATATTAACATCTTATAAATCTTAGGTCATCATCCTGATGACCTGCATAAAGAGCTACCTAAGATGGACTTCCATGGATTCCCAACTAAAATCAAAGTATTTGTGCAGACAGATTCCATACAAAGAAAACAACCTTGCAAACCTAAGAAAACATCTTGAGTTCACTGGAATAACTACTGTTTGCAGGATCAAGACTCCCGTCTTGTACAAAACAAAGACTAAATCTAAAAAGTAATCCCAGCTTTGCTTCTGTAACTAGCTTGCATTTTATGAGATGGATCAGTACAAAAAATTCCCAAATAAACACATCGCATATAATGGCTGAATTTTTGGTGTAAAGAAAATACTGTGCTGATGATGTGGGTTTCTTTTTTAAGTTATGAGTCACGACGAGCAGATGCCCATTTGCTGCTGCCTTTTTTTTTATCACTAGGTAGCAACTTCTATCAAAAATATTTGAGCAGGTAGACCACCGTTTTCATACCTCTCTGTAAAAGCTCAGAATATTCACATTCCTCCAAAACAGCCCATCCAAAGGAGAGCCCTTACACCCCTTCTTGTTATTTCTGTAACTTGCTTTTTTTGGCAGGCAACACAAAATGTACCAACCTTTGAGGATTCACTTATCTTGTGTGGACGGCAAATCCTGGTTTGCCTGGTTCCCTCCATGACAGGCTGATCCGCAGTATTTCTAGAACAAAAGCAAAGAAAGATGTTAGCAGCATACCAATCCTTTCAGACTGCCAAAACCCATCTCGTGCTGCATACATAACACAATTACGAAGACCCGCACATGCTAATCTGCAGTTTGAAAATGCCCGAGTTAAAAAATATTCAAACATTTGCAAAAAATACTCTGCAGTTTGAGGTTTTTTTCCGCTCCCTGATGTCTTCTCGTGTTACTAACGCTTGGTTGTGTCAACAAGCCGGGTGCACGCTAGGCTATAAGCAAAGGCTAGCGCGTGTATGAAGCGATGGCGAGTTATTTACTTACTGCTAGTTCTCGCTACGGCTGCCAGAGGTACAATCATCTCCTTTTCACCGCCAGCACGGCCCCGCCGTGGACCCCCGGCCCTTCACGGGGCAGGTGGGAGCCGAGCGGCCCCGGGTGCGCCCAGCGCCAGCCCCCGCGCCCCGCCGAGGCCCGCCGCGGCGCCTCATCCTTCGCCCGCCGAGCTACATCG
>VYZW01047832.1:14845-26706 GCA_013401315.1 Balaeniceps rex
CGCCCCCGCCCGGCCGCCCCCATGGCCACCAAAATCGACAAGGAGGCGTGCAGGGAGGCGTACAACCTCGTCAGGGACGATGCCTCCGAGGTGAACTGGTAGGTGGCCCCCGGCGTCTCCCGGACGGGCACCGGTACTCCGCGATTCCCCTTCTCCTCTCCCCCCTCCCGAAAGGGTGACTTTGATAGACCTTATTCCCCTTCCCTCTTCCCCCCCTTCCTAACGGATGTGTTTTTATTGTGTGTTCTTCCCCATCGCCTCTTTCCCTTTCCCAAAGGCTGTTAAATGTATGATTCACCTTCCCTTTCCCCCATCCCAAAGGGTGACTTCTAAATGCATGATTCGCCTTCTCTTTTCCCCTTCCCAAAGGGTGACTTTTAAATACAATGGCTCTACAATCGTCCCTGGAGACCAAGGGGTAGACTATGAAACCTTTAAAAGGAAGTGCACAGGTAAGTGCCGTCTCGATTGCTTTGGCACCTTACCGTGTTTCTTGCTGCCCGGTGCAAGGGGGGAAAGGATGGGAGAAAATTTGGGTAAGCTGGAATTAGTGCTGCTGCTGCCCCATGTCTGCCCTGTCCTGCATGATTGAGTTTCCAGCCGCCACAGAGTGCAACTCGCTGAAGTCCATAGTCCGTCCGCTCCTTTGTCTCACCCTTAGACTTAAGGTCCTTTGGGCTTCCCCCCCACACACTTTACACAATTTTTCATTGCTTCTCGGTTATAAACAAGATAAAACGCTTGATTAGCAACAGTCTCCTTGTTTAGCACTGAAGAGCAAAAAAGACTCAATTTCTGTAGCTAAAAAGATGCAGTCATACAGATCATTTTGCAATAAAATTCTTCTTAAAACTCTATTCATAGCGCTAAAGTAACTGCAGTTAGAAGGCTTGCTCAGATTTTTTAAGAACATGAAACCCGAGGAGAGAGTGGTTATGCCGAAGATCGGCTCGAACAATACAGCACTGAAAACAATCGTATATGTGGTGTTGCACAACCGCAACAGTTGCGGCTCTAGGTTTAAACGTGGCAGTTGATTGTTTAACTGTCTGTTGTAGAATATTAACAGGAGAAACAAAGCCTGGGGAAAATGAAAATAAATTGAGGAATATTTAACTTCATCTGATCTTAACTTTTGACGTGTTTTACAAGAGCGGGCTTTGATTTTTCTCAAAATAACTTCAAGGGGGGAATTGTGTAGCTTTGCTCCCTATCTTGGCTGGTATTTAACAATGTCGCCCAGTGACGTGAGATATGAAGCATTTGTAACTAATACTGGACTATAACAGACAAAGCCTTCCTCATCTAGTTACTCTACAGTCAAGTACTACGGTTAACCTGTATTTTTAGAATTATGTACCTGTACAGCGAAGGAGTTGCATATTGAGCAGTCTCTCCCTGCTCAAGGTGGGGCGAGTCCTGGAGGGGCATTGTAGTCAGAGTCCCACAGCCGCTGAAACGCTAGTGCCTGTCCAAATTGGTCTGTCAAGTCCTAGGGCTTGGCTGTATTTTACTGAGTTGGAGGGGAGAACTTTCAGTAACTTAAATGAGGACAGGACTGGACTGATATTTATCAGTCAATAAATATCACAGGAGAAAAATACGTTTTAGTCCTTGGAAAGTAGCCACTAAATCAAGAAGGTTTAGACTCCTCTGCTACGACATTTGCAGTGGGGTCTTACTACTTATTAACACGGCTACTCGTTTCTAGCTGTACTTGAGCCCTTTGCAGGGAAAACTCTCAAAACCAAAAAGGATCCTCTTCTAGTTGATGTCAGAAGAGCTGATACCCTGTAGCACAAGAACTCCTTCCCACCCAACTCTTCTGGATGGGCAACATAAGGAAAAAGTACAGGGAAACCCAGGGCTCAGCACTTCTGAAGTTCATGCCAACGTTATCTGAAGGGTTAGTAGTCTTTCTGGGAGGTCAACAGCTTCAGTATCTGGGTGCCGTGTTCTCTGTCTCCTCTTGTGACCAAGATAACTGAGTGTCTCCAGTGTCTCCAAACATCTAAGGATTGCAGAGGAACCTTCCCCATTTATTTTCTCTCCTTGTTCTCAAGGAGTCCATCTCTTATTTCGTCTGAACTGATTTTTAATGTTTTGTCTGGAGTGGCACCCTCTCAAGAACAGTTCCTACCTTCCCTTCTGTAGCAAAGGGAATACTTTTTATCGAGTGGCTAAGCAGGCAGAGGGGCTTTGGCAGAGAGCAGTCACCGGTTGGGCTGGGTAGGATGCATATAACTACTAATGGAGGCACATACTGCACTTTGGAATATGGCCAGTTTTGTTTGCTTGCTATCGTTTGCATGTGCCAAACCCTTATTTATAACCGGGGTATTAAAACAGGCAGAGTTTAAGGAAAGCTTGTTTTATACCAGCAAAGTGCCAAGCTGGCCCCGATACTGAAGCATTTTTACAGCAAAAAGGAAATTTTGCATATTTTAGGCATAAGCACGGTAAGGGAAGAGTCAAATAAAGGGCATCTGTGGGGTAGACTGTGGCCTATTGTTAGCCTTTAATGTGGAGCTAAATCCTTTATAGCTACTCAGTGGTTCCCTTTCCCTCTTCCTTCTCTCCCTCTTCCTTCGCACGCACCTGGCATGGGCTGTTCCTTGGCAGAGCAGAGGCAAGAGGTTATCCTCCAACCTACCTCTGGAGCGCAGTTGCTGGAGGCTTAAAGAGCTAGGCAGATTCAGGTACAGGCTGCTTGGCTAAGTGCTGGAAAGGGTCTTCCTCCACCCACAAATTACGGTGCAGCAGTTGGGGAAGTTGAGATGCAAGTTTCGGTGCCTCCATCTGTGCAGCAACCCTCTGCCTGGACCACTAGACGTAGTCAGAAAACAAGGCTCGTGCCAGCAGTGAAGTTAGAGCTTTCCTTCCCATCTGGAAGAAAGGTGCCAAATGTTACTATGAAGTAGAGCTGGCTGGAACATTTCTACTGAAACAAAGTCAGTAAAAAAGAGTAGGAAGGGATGGGAAGAGCTGCTAAATATTATTCCTTCCTATTGCTATGTCTCTTCCCTCCTGGTCCACACCCCATCTCCTTCTACATTTTGCTGGAGGGGAGAAGAGCTACTATCAGTGTGAACAACTTCAGAAAATGTGAGTGAAAGATTAAAAACAAAGGCATCAGAATAAACTTCCTTGTTTTGAATTCCTGTTTTGTGAGAAACACTGCCCTGAAAGCCACAAAGTGCTGCAGCTGCCTTTGGTAGCTGAGCTTAATTTGGTGGTTGAAGGTGAGAGCGGGAGCTGGAATGGAAAACCTCAGCGTGCAAAGTGTCACCAAGCCCCTCCGTCAGAGCTTGCTCTGTTCTACTTTCTACACCATCCATTTCGGTGCTGTTCTGAGTGGCAAACATCTGCCCCCCCACTTTCTTTAATAACCATTCTTATTAAAAGCACCTTCAGCATGCGGTACGTATTGCTTCCCTCCAGGGCATTAAATTACAGAGCAGGCGGTGCCAGTGTGTGCTAATTCATGTGGCTCTGAGACCAAGAAGGTCTTTTGTACCAGTTTGGAAGACATTTGCCTGTGGTGGATATCCTGCCTAGTGCAACGACAGAGGTTAGGAAGGGCTGGAGGGGGTTGTTGCTAGCAGGGCTGTATTTTTGCTTTTTCTTCCCCCCATACGTAACCTTTTTCATGCAGACCATGGCCCAACCCATTACTGATCCTGCAAACCTCCTCAGGGAATGAGAGTGGTTGAGGACAAAGGGAAACTTTCAGCAAGAAACTGAAATTGCTTCTTCTAATGGAAGTAGCGGTTCAAAAAGACCATGTTAGAAACCAGCTCTCTGCAAACCTCCAGCAGCGCTCTGTGGGCTGCCGTTGAAGGAACACACGACAGACCGAGATGCTGAGCTCCTGGGGCAGTGAGGCCCGTGCCCTGAGCCAGGAACTGCCGCTGCACCCGGTCTACCTTGTGCGGGTTTCATTACTCTCACTGCTCTACTCTCAGATACGCACTGCACATCAGACCTACGCGTTACGTATCCTGGGGTGGAGGCTTTTTTCTTCCTAAGCTCTTTACTGAGCTTCGTGTACTAGCAAAAACATTTAAGGAACTGCGTAATCAAACTATCATCCTTTTCCCATCCCACTGTTTGGGGACAGCAATTGCCGCTCTTAAAGGAAGAACACATGGTAAGAAAAGCTTCTTCAGTGCCCTTTTGTTCAGGGTCCCAGGATTATGCTGCAAACACAGCCTGAACCCTGGACTTTTGCATATCAGCCACTGTCGTGCTGTTGCTGTCAAGGTCTGTGGCAGGCCACAAGATGACTCGAACACTTTGGCTGGGAGGTAGTAGACTCTGCTTTAGTCTCAGGCAGTAGTCTTCTCTGTCCTCCAAAGACCAGCCCCAGATGTGTGAACACATCTCCTCCAGCCTATCCCAAAGGAAAGTCGAGGAGGTTGGTTTAAACTACTGGCACAGTAAAGTCCTTATATGATTCAGAGGTGGCTGCTGGTGGCACTTCCTCTTGCAGTCCTGCGTAATGACCAACGTACAATAACTGTATTGGCCTTTGTCTGACCAAAGAGTCTGGAGACCAAAGTTGAAGACCTTAATTGTGTCAAGGTCATTAAACACACAGTGTAGACACCCCTTGTGTCTTCTGGCTAAGGACTGTTTTGGTTGGGCTTAACAGCACAGATTACCTCTGCATTAAACAAGGACTTAATTTAAGGCTTTTGATCCATTTTACTTCACAGTTACAGCTCTTGCTTCTGCAGATGGCATGGATCCAGACATAGCATTAATTTGGTGTTTAGTAGTACATGCCATCAGTACACTTTTAAAAAAACAGCTGAGCTGGTGGATTTGAAGCCAGAAACACAGATAAGAGTTGAAGGTTGTTGTACGGAAGGATGTGAAGGCTCTTGGGTTTTTTTGTTGTTGTTTTTAATTTCAGCGTCTCATTACTGGACTGGTGATGCTGTTGCTGAGAAGAGCAGAACGACATACAACTGAGAATCTGAACTGAAAGTCCGGTCAAAAACATCTACTTAAACTTTTGTGTTTGTCAGTAATACCTGACTGCACCAAACAGCTTGCCTCAGTTTCTGAATTACGCAGCAGCAGAGCATTGCTGTCTGTGGTTTACTTCAATATTTTTAAAGTGTGTATTCTCCCACTAAGTAACGGAGAGGTCGGAAGACTCTGTTTCCCCCCATGCCACATGTGAACAGTTGTTTTTCAATGCATCTCTGACAAAAGAAATAATGAGCCTTTTATTTGGAAAGCCCCCATTCAGATAAATAATTGCAATGACAGCATGGAATGGGATAGTTATTCATGTGTCTGAAAAGATCAAACCAAAACCACACTGTGCATTCAGCATGAGGAAGAACTGAAAATCTTTGGTCTGAAATAAATACCCTATAAAATCATTTCTGGTTGATGTAAAATATTAGGAAGAAAATAGAAATAGAATCGGCTCCTAAGACAAATGCAAGCTCTTTTGGGCTTATGACAACTGTCCTATAAAGCCTGGCCTGTATATAAAATTCAGGAGCTAAGAGTTGAGAGATCACCAAGATTATGTTGGCACCTTAGGTTGTAGGAAAGAATTGTAAAAATGCACGAGGACATATAATGAGATAGGTGCTTATCTGTATTTGGCTACATCTTAAGTTGCTAAAATGGGCTTTGCAAATCAGTCTCCTACTGCTTTTGTTTTTCCTCTTTAATGTTTGTCTTGCCTGCTTTCCCTTAATATCTATTTAAAGGAAGACCTGGGGCCATGGGTGGCTTATGGGAATTTCACACTGTCTTTGCAGCGTTTCCCTGCCCCTGTGCTCTCCCTGCTCACCGTGAAAGCTGTGCTCTTGGGAGGGTCAGCTGAAATGGCATGTGTTTGGCAGCGGTCTCCTGGCTGCCAGCTGGAGCTGTGGCTTAGACTGTCCCTTGCAATGGACAGGAGGTTGTTTCAGGGAGTATTCTCATTAATTTTTGTGGGGGTAACTCATCAGGTCAAGTTCTGCACTGAAATAGTAACCCTTTGCATTCAGTTTAGTTTCATGATGCTTAATTAAAATAGCATGGCTGTGGGTCTGCATTTTACCACCCTGTGCTAGGCATGAGAACAGGTAAAGAAGAGTGTTGTATCTTTTGCATGCCCTTTGTTTTGGGGCCTGCCTGGCCCTTGCTTCTGGCCGACTAACACAACTGTTCCTTCCTTCAGGAAAGGGGAACAAAGATTAGCTGGATCCCCTGTTTCCTCCCACTCTGCACTCCAGTATATACCCAGGTCAGGAGAGAGACCAATACAGGACCAGTCACTGGGGTAGCACCAACTTATTCTGATGAAACGCTGCTGGTGGCTTCACTGGACCAGAGAAAGCTGGAGAAGTCAGTGTGGGGTCATCCTCCCCGTGCAATTCTGTCCCGAGTATCCTTGTACACGTCAGCCACCCCCGGGTACATGAGCAAGGTTGGTGGCCCAGCTACAGGATGCCCTGTGGTTACGGTCCTGAGGTCAAACATTTTGTATTTGTCTTAGATGACTTAATGAACATGTCTGAATGGTGCAAGGCAGCATTGCATCAGAGATACATGAGCTTCAGTACAGGGTTAAAGAGGGGAAAAAACACTGTAGTAAGAGGTAGGGAAGGTTTTCTGTCTGCACTTCTAGCCATGTGACTGAAGGGGTGGCTGAAGAGGTGGAAAATTGACAAATTAATCTAAAATGAATCCAATTGAAACAAACAAAATAAATCCTTCGTGGAACCTGTCATGTGCTATCAGTAATTCATTGTTTGACAGAACACAAAAGCAGATCATTCCATCAGCTGCCTTGCTGTATGTGACCTTGATTTAGCAGGCAGGTGAAGCTGGGAGCAGTGGCCTTATCTTGGCATGTCTCTGGCTTGGCCATTCAGAGCCGTAAAACTAAGAACCGTAAAGCTTTTGACAGTGTATTTCTTTCCTGCAGCTATTATCTTTTACTGATGAGTCAGTGCATTTTAATCTAATGGGGAATTTTTTAGTACAGCTGAACCAAAAGGGTTTGAGTGGATGAAAAAGAGGGGAATACCATCAAGGAAATCTCTGCAGCTTGGCATCGAGCTTTGTTGACAGCCAAGGGCAGCTTAATCAGTGTATTTGGAAAATCCTGACTACTGATAAGTAGGGGGTTTGGAGAAAAATACTAAGTGATGCTCATTAAGGCATTCATTGTGCTCTTCATTGTTTGTATAGCCCTACTGTCTTGCTGTACAACCGTAGTTAAAGTAATAGTGATATTAGTAGGAATTAACATCGTTAATTTCTGGTGTTTGTAACTTGTGAGATCTTCTCAAGTAAAGCTGCTATTTCCGTTCCACCCAGATCTATCATTTGCTTCTCTCTGCCCTGAAATTCATGGCTTAGTGACTAGGAAGGTGGTTGCATAGAGCTAGGCAGGATTTCCTCTTTCAGAGGAAATCTACTGTCTCTCTATGAGTTGTTAGACTCCCACACACCCCCAGCAATTCCTAAAACCACTACAAGTGGTTTTGTGTGAAAGGGGGTGTGTGTGTGGATATTGAGGCCTTGAGATTTCTAGGGGAGTTGGCACTGATGGCATTGATGACTTCCAGCGCAGCGAGGTGATCTGGTAGGGTAGAACCACTTAACTGTGGAAGAGGAAATCTGGGAGTATAAAAGAACTTCAGCTTTGATCTCATTATCGCTCTGAACATGCTTCAGACTAATTGCGAAACTCAACCACTTCTGCTCAGAGATTTTGACCTGCAGTTGGAGCGGCACATACCCAGGCTAAACCAGTGCTAAAAATCTCCACGTCTATCCCTGTTGCCCTTTTAGAGGCATGTTAATTGCTAAGGGCTCCAGTTCACATGCCCTCTGAAATGCTCCTCAGCTGCTGCAATTCACAGACTGGCACATCAAGTTAAAGCATCACATATTGTAAATACACTGGACTGAAAACTGGCAGCTGAAGAGCCTGTTCTGCCTACTGTGGGGATAAAAGCTCCATGGGGAGGCAGGAGAAAGCACGTAGCTCGGGTGTAACCTTTCAAGCCCCCACAGGTAAACCTGCCCCAGGTAAATTCTGTCCAAGATCGTGACTCAGAGCCCCAGATCTAACCTCAATTGCTCATTAAATTTATTGGGACTTAACATGATGAAGTAAGAGTTGCTCATAGTCACTGAGTAGTAGGTGATCTAATAGATAAAAGCCCAGGTGGAATTGCTGGGTTTGGCTCTCTTCGGTGCCATGGATCAAGCTGCTTTCAGACAGGACGGGAAAGCGCTCAAACTCTTCTGCTGAGAAGCAAATCCTGCTGCTGCCAGTGATCTGTGGGTTCATGTCAAACTAAAGTTCATGCTGACAGATAAATTCCTTCAACCTCCTTTCTATGTTGCTATGAAAAAGCACTGCAGAAAAACTTGGAATTCTTCGCATTCGTTATATTTTTGCATTATCTTTATTATAAAAGGGCATATCCCAAAGCAGTCTTCAGGATCTGTAACAGCCTTTGGTAGAAGGGGCAGAGATGAAAAACCTACATCCTCAAGGTGGAAAGTGATGGGTCCATGGGAAGGGCTGTGACACGGTTACAGTACAGTAGGAGCCAGGACTTGATGACATTAAAGTGCCTTCAGCACTGTGTTCCCATAGGAACCACAGTACAATTCTTAGTAGAGCGTGGTCTCCTTTACTGTCAGATCTGGGAAAGCAAGGTTTTTTTCACAGAACCGTTAATAGTAACGTTAGGGGATTTACTGTCTCTCTTCACCTTGGGTATTTCCTGGCTGTCGGTTCATTTATGGTTCTAATCAATCTTGGGAAGAGGATTTACTGTCAGAAACAGGAGTCTCTCCTTCCGTTTCTTGTACTTGCCAGTATTTAAACGCTGTACTGGCTTACACACCCCCCTACATACATGTTCCATTTTTCCCCGGTAGTCCTCTGTCAGTGGCAAAAAAGTACATAGAGAACAAAATAGGGAGAGTGGTGGTGGGGGATCAGACTTAAAAACTTAGCTTTTATCAAGGGGAAGTTGTCTTTACTCACACTTTCGCAAAACAAAGTGTTAGATCTGTCAGCTTTCAGAGAAAATCCCACTTTTTTGCATTGATTTCTAGCAGCTTATTTTCTGAGGATGAGCAATTCAGAGCTGCTTCTTCCCCATCCCCGGAGCTCCTGGGGCTGTCCTGACCACTCATGGAGCATGCTGTAACGGATCCAAGGACAGGGCTGTTGGCAAACATTACTACACCTGGAGCCTGCGTTTTCACCGGGCAGTAATCAAGACAGCAAATAACTATAAAACATGTTGAACTGGTCACGACAAGTGTAACCAGGATTAACATGATTCTTTCCAAACAGCAAGTTTGTTCTTCTATTTTGAGTCATTTAATTTAAAAGGTCTTGAGTGACCTGTACCAGATGAAGTAGCTATGATTAGGTATATTCCACGATTGCACAACTGTCCATCTGCTCTGCTTCTCTGCACAATCCTGGTGGAAGGCTCCAGTATCGTGCATGCCACCGAGGCTGAGGATATGGGTGGATGGTATCACATGCTTTCTAAGTGCCTGTGATCATGCAGGTGTCCAACTGCCTCAGCTGGTGAGTCACCCTGCAATGAAGGAAGGAACCCTTCGAGACAAGGAGTTTACAAGGTTTTTACACATATGGCCAGACTGAATAACTCTAGTCTGGCGTGATATAGCAGAAACCAGCTGTGAAACAAAGATCAGAACGGTTTTAAAATCCAAGGCCTTTGAAGGAGTAGAAAAGCACATATGGGGAAGTAATTGCAGATTTTTCTTTTGCTCCTTGTTCTCCCCTCCTTCTTGTAAACTCATACCACAAGTGAGCCAGAAATGTTGCTGAAGGGAAGGAGAGGAAAGGATCAGATTTGCAGAATGGCCAGTTTCTGGGTATATGTTATAAAATGTGACCCTACTCCTGCTATCCTGTAAGAAAGAGATGCTGGGAAATCACTTTCTTCCCTTCCTGACCAGTGACCTGCAGATGAATGATCTGGCTGAATGTAACTGGGGTTAGCTCTGTGCTCTTGAGCTGCCTGTTGACTGTATTGTAGCCATTTCCAAACTCACTAGCAGCACACTAATGTGGCGTGGGATGGTGGGATGGCCGGCTCAGCCAGATTCCTCCCAGTAACTCAGAGCGCTCCAGGAAGAGGCAGACCTAATGCTGGCAAAGTGCACCTTGCAAGTGAAGGGCATGTGAGCAGAGCCCCTGTATTGCCCTGTTAATCCAGAACAATGCTGTTATAACACAGGATCAGTGCTTTGACTTGGTCTTTAGAGTCTCTCTCTTTGACTTGAGAGCAATAGTCTCACCCCGGAAAGTGGCAAGGGAGGGATGTTTCTGTTTTCAATCACTTGACCCTTGTTGCTTTGTCTCTCCAGATGATGTTAGATTGTTTGGCTTTGTCCGATTCACCACCGGCGATGCCATGAGCAAGCGAGTCAAGTTTGCCCTCATCACTTGGATTGGAGAGGATGTCAGTGGCCTGCAGAGAGCCAAAACTGGGACGGACAAGACTCTGGTCAAAGAAGTAGTACAGGTAACCTCTTCCTTCTGCTTCTAACCACCAGTTCTCATCGCTTTTAGCTCTACAAACACCAGCAGGAGGTAAGGGAGGGAGAAGGACTGGATCATCCTTCAACTTAGTAGTTAATCCTTTAAAAAGAAGATGGTTTCCTATTGCCTGTCTTCCTATTAGGAAGACTTAACATCCGCCCTTTGAGCACTCAGGCATAAAGAAGCACCTTTGAGCTTAAGGCTGTCTTAACTGTTTCATGAAGAAGGAATATATGCACTCCCCTCCTTGTCACCATTAAGATGCTTCCCATTTCCTTCCTTGATATGGAAATAACATAATACTGAATGGTAGAGAACAAGGCAGTATTAAGTTGAGCAGGTAAAATTAAACAGGAAACCCCACACCCTTGTTTAAACTTTTCTCTTGAGGCTTTTTGTCTCAGCACAATGAGTTCATGGACCTAATCAACTAAAGTCTGAAGTCCCTATCAGTACCAATTAACTAACAGCTCTTAATAGCTAACTAGATTTGAATAGTCTTCTGTTTGGCTTTGGGTGTATCAGGGTAAAAGAGAAATGTGCTTAGTACACACCTTGGAAGGGCTTCACTTGAATTTGCCTGTCCCAACTGAGCTTATCATTTAACTCTGCCAAGGCCTCCCAGGGCACTGTGAGCTGGGCTCGCTCTGTTGGGCTCCAAGCTCAGTCCAAGCGAGTGAAAACAAGCAACAGCCACGAGAGAAGTGAATTGTGGAAGGCTGCAAAGAACTGCTGCCGAAAAGCTGACTTTAATGGAGAAGATGCTAACGTTTAGCATGTTTCCTCTGAAGACTTATTTAAAGCAAGATTAGCTCTTTTGGCTAAACCTAGGGCCAGCTCTCCCGTGCCTGAGAAATGGTCTTTCTTATGTGCTTGGAGAGCAGGCTGACCATTGAAATAATCTCCCTCAATAGTTGCGTTCTTGCCTATGTAAAGAAATCTCCCAGTAGGACGATATGAAGGATGAGAATGAAGTCCTCCTCAATTCATTGGTAGTTTGTATGATACAGAAGATTATATTTAGATGAGAAGCATGAAGAATATAATAAATACATGCCCTTCCAGAAGATAAGCGCTGGTGCTAAATCTTTCAAAATGACAACTACGCAGAGGCGTCCATTCTGAATAGAAACTTTTGTAATGACACCTGAGAGATAGGAAAGCAAATCTCTGTTCATGTGAAGCAGCTGAAACTGCGTAATTGTAGCTGAAGATGAAATTATAGAGTATTAATGAATGATTCATGTAAGAGTCACTAAGCCCAAGATTTTTTTAAAATTTGTTTAGACAATTT
>VYZW01047832.1:26725-46305 GCA_013401315.1 Balaeniceps rex
TTTAGACAATTTATTCCTGTTGAGTTGAATAGCATTCCTGAATGCTGTTCTAAGATTGTCCCTCAGGTCTGTTACATATAATTTGCAATTTCACTTGTTTCACCTTTGATTAGTAGTCTGTATGAGTTAATAATCTGGTGGAACATTAACCATTCTTGGCTGTTACTCAAAAGCTTTCATATTCCAATTAATCTGTACTAAAATATGAAAACAATACAATTTGTGCTTAATACATTTTTATTGAGCAATCGTGTCTATAACCCACTCCAAAGCATTTCTGAATGTAATGTCAATGGTGATCTCCTTTCCATAAGAAATTATCTTGACAACTATTTTGAATAGTTCTACATGTGCAACTGAATCCCTCTGAGTGGAGTGGGACAAAAGCCAAACTATTTTCTTCTTTTTATGCATGTAAACTTGCAGATAATCTGTCAAAACAAAAGAGGAGAAGAAAGTCTAAGTGAAATTTAGTGGAGGGAATTTATCCCAGAGCTATTTCACTCTTAGTAGTACTCTTGACCTTCAAGTACATTCCCAGTCACCCCACTGCTTCGGATTTTTACAGGGATTATTTGAGATGTGAGTTATACATACAAAAATACAGTTGGTTGTTTGCTGTAATGATAAACTACAAATCTGACTCAGTGTTGGTTCGTCATTTGGAATAAGAAGTACCCTAAAGTGGGAATATTTTTCTTTACAAACCCTGAAGAGAATCTAGGCTATTGATGCAGTTTGGCTCTCTTAAGTTTTAGTTGCGTGCATGGCCCGTAGGTGTGCTTACCCTGCGTGGCATGGCTCTGCTTCCAAGGAAGTGTGGCACAAGGAGGCTTTTTGTACAGCGGATAATAACTTTGATTTTGTGATCTGTAGAAGTGATTGGTCGGGATTCCAGAACAACAGCTCTTCAGTCTGAGAAGCCCTCAGTAAAACTTGAAGGGCTCTCACTATCTTGTAATATTCCAAGAGCTAACTGTGGCTCTTTATTTAAGACCGAAGCTCCAGTGTGAGGGGAGGCCTGCTTTATATTCTCTGCTATGTTGTAGATGCATTGATCAGCTACGGTTGAGCTCTGCTCAAAGCTGAACAAACGCCAATAAATGCTGTTCTTCCGCTGAGACACTCAAAGTGAAAGACAGCCAGCTTGAATACCTCCTAGCAAGCAAAGCCCACCATGCTGCATCTGTAGAATAAAGAGTGTTCACACATGGTGATTATTAACGGTCTCCTAGAAGCACCTGCCATGACGAAAACGTAAGGGACATTAACTGTTGAAGAGTAGATTATGGGCTTGTGAACAAAAGGATGAAATATTATAAAGCAAGGAAAGGAACTGGGTTGCCCTCGCTTTTGTATTCCTCCCTTGGAAGGGGGAGCAGGTGCTGTGAAATCTATAGGGAGGTGGCTTGGGAAGCAATGCTGATAGTCAGCGGAGGAGGTTGCCAGAAAATCTCTCAGGAAGAAAGGACAATTGCTTTTTAGGTGTAATAACTGTAAAATTACAGGGATGGATCTCATCTGGTGCAAATAGCCATAGTTCTCCTGATCTGTACTAGCTGAGAATCAGGTCTTCTTGCTTATTCGGGACTATCCTTACTACCTCCTTAATGTTGTTGGAAAATGGGTTTTGCATTTATTGCATTTATTTTGAATTGCAGAAAAATGCATTTTGCATTTAAGGAACATTCAGTAACTTTTTTCCACAGCCATTTATTTTCCATCCTTTCCTCTTTACCTCAGCTGGAAATCTTGGATCAAGCCTCTGACCTGGTCCAAGTAGTTCAGCTGAGAGCAGGTTAGAAGTAAGGCCAGGATGGGGAACAAGTATTTATATATATCTTCGTAAGAGTATAGCTAAGTACTAATGTGGGGAGACTTTCCTGTGTAAATGGAGACATGGAGTAAGGTGATGCAGTATCCCATCTTTTCTCCACTGAGCTTCTGTCTAGGCCAAGCACAGACCCAGGGGTGGGGGGTAGTAGCACACAACGCCCCATGCTTTGCAGACTGTTGCTTAAGATGTTTGGGAGTTCATTTCTGGGGTACAGTCTAAACCTAGATCTAGAATGATCTAAACTTAACAGCTGGGGAACTTTATGAAACAGTAAGCCAGGATGACTTAAACTACAAGGCTGCATCTATTTCATCATCAGCAGTAGTGTGTCTTACCTTGCACACGTGGGTGAACTGGCAGATGCTTACAGTGAGCCACACATGGAGCAGACTCCACAGCATTTGTGTCTTCTGCACAGCTGCAGTTTGATCACTGTGTGCCACTAGTTGTCACGCCAAGGTTGTACCCAGTAGATACCATGCCAGTAGATACCATGCCAGTAGATACCAGCTGAACGGAAAGGCTTTGGGCATATTTGCTACTTGGCTAAAAAGGAGATCATCCGAAGCTGGTCTTAAACGTATGTTTTATGTCCCTGGCAGTAAGGATGGTTCTGCCTTTCACCTCCTTTATATGCACAAGCTGTGGCTCATTCCGCCTTAGTACAAATCCAGCCAGGAGACCCTCTGTGCTCTGAGGGCTGTTGTTTTGACCTCTTTTAGTCCAGAGGCCCAGGAGAAACTGGTCGGCCAGCTTAAGCCCAGAAATCAAGGCTATTGTAAGCTGCTTGTCATGCCTAGGAACGGCTGCCAGCATGAGGTTGACTTCAGCCATAAAAATTCCTGCAAGGTGAAACCTGGCAGCTGTGGGTTTTAAGTACGGGAGCATCAGGCCTTCCAGTGAACGGCCACATTCACTTTGAGGAGAGGCAGAGGGGTGATGTTATGGTGCTTTTCTTTGAGTAAGGACAAGCCCAGGCACAACGGTTGTGGGGCTGGGAGTGGCAACCGGTGCTGAAGTGGTCCGGTTTTGATGTAAATGCTGAAGAACTGAAAACAGGAGTTGGTTTCCCTCTGAGTGTTGCTTCCTCTCTGTGAACTTGTTGCTCTTCATGACTGCATTTCCTACCAGGAGATTTTAACCCTTCATTAGACAGCATGGAGGTCTTTTTCCTGACGGGACTGAATTCTCCTGCAGGGCTGTCTCAGCAAAGAGACTGCCCAACCTTTGCCAATTTGTCTTATTTTCCATGAATTTTGACTCTTCTCTGTTTTCTTCAGCACTCCTGCCCCCACAAAGTCATGTGCTCTATTATTTGCCTGAATCATATTCAGGGTAAAACAGCTCTGTTTCTGTGAGCAAATATTTGTGGAATTTTATTCATTATTATTTTGGGTGAGGAATTTGCCTGGCTTTAGTGATGTCAACAAGTTTACTGAGTTCCTGCTTTGGAGCTCATGGCCAGATCTTTTTTTGTTCACCTTTCTCTTTTCTGGATTCCTCACTGCACTGATGCTGGTACCTCATGAGGGAGGACCCATTTACGGGGTTTCTGTCCCTGGTCTCGGGACAGATAACTCCATGGACGTGCATGAGGTTTCTCATGTTAGTACAGTGGCCTAAACAGAAGATGGTTTAATAGCTTTGTTAGAGGCAGTCAGAAAATCAACCTCATACGGTAACGGCTGTCACGGTGGCTGTGAGACAGTCTTTCTCAGGAGGGTGAGTGAGATCCTGCTGGGAAGGCAAACAGAATTGTTCTTTTTGACAGTTTTTCCTATTCTGGCTTACTGTAATGACCATACCAAATGGATACGGATTTACAAGAACTCCTAGTCCTAGAAGGTGGTAACTTTATAAGTAACTTCTTCAGGCCAGAATAAGCACCTTCTCATCACCCCACTTCTTCAGGCCAGGATAAGCAGCTTCTCATCACCCCACATCTGACGCACAGTCCTGTGACTTTTCCAGTGGGATGCAGCACAGATAGGAAGAATTTGCAGATCAGCTGAAATGTAGTTCCCATTGCTGAGAGATGTGTTTGCCAGAGTTTTGGGCTGGCTTCTCCCAGTGGCTGGAACTGGTCCGTGTAAAAATTGGCAAGGAGTGAATCTGAAGAGAGGGGTTTTGCTGATAGCTTGGACTCTGACAGCTGATCACAGGACCAGCTTTGGTGTAGCCAGAGTAGAGTGGCAGGCAGTGGTACTGTATCGCTATAGGTGCTTGTCACTTTATAGCTCTCCTTTGTACTCAGCCCTGCTAGAACATGCCTGCTGCAGCCACAGGACATGTCCTTTCTTCCCCATGACCCCAGGTCTAGGACTCATACCATGCTGGAAAAGAAACATGGGAGATGACATCTCCTCTGTACTGCATCTGTACTGAAAATAAAGTGACCAGTGGATG
Source organism: Balaeniceps rex (assembly GCA_013401315.1). Taxonomy (NCBI): domain Eukaryota; kingdom Metazoa; phylum Chordata; class Aves; order Pelecaniformes; family Balaenicipitidae; genus Balaeniceps; species Balaeniceps rex. The sequence continues at coordinate 30,969 of VYZW01047832.1, forward strand.
GGAGTGGTGACGTTAAGCGCAGTGGAACTGAGGATTCTGAACATCAGTGGAGGCTGCTGCAAGGCCCGATGTAAATAAAAACAGCAAGAAGCTGCTCAACTACCTGGCACCGTCCCTAGCTGCTAAGAACCCAAGTGTCTGCAGACGATACAAGGATTTTCCTTCTGGCTTCAGGCCTACCCATGCTGGGATTTATAAGGGCCTCTGCAGACCTTTTTGGTACAGTATCTGCACCAGCCAGATTTTCCTTTGGCCAGCTTAGGGAAATTTTATGGCCCCATATACTAAACATTCAGGGCCTGAAATAGGAAGAAAATCTACTCCACCCTTTTTTTTCCCCCATAAAGTTGTCTGGAAGAGAAGGGCTGGACTGAACTTGGTGTACACATTTCATGCTTCCCAGGAAGCGATGCAGGCTCACTTTTTGCAACCTGACCTGTGTGGTTGGAGCCCTTTCTCTCTGTAGTGTCACATGGAGGTTGACACAGGGGATTGGATCGCAAAATTGTGACCCTCTGCCACTCAGGCACGAAGTAAAGCATGTGCTACATAGGTGTACTGAAAAACCATGAGTGAACCTTACTTTTTACATCACGTTCAATGATTTGAGAGGCAAAGCAAAGAGACTGTGGTCACTGTTGTGTTGTGAGAGTGATAAATGGCATTATTGTTTTTGTTATCTGTAGGCTGCTGGTGACTCGGGGGTGAATACAAAGGCTAGAATTCACTTGCAGGGCTTGCTGCGGTTGTAAAAAGCTTGGGGATAGGGGGAGGTGAAGAGAAAAGGAAGTGGAGGATGTAAAATGAAGATGCATGTCAGCAAAGCAAGGGCCCAAGCATCAGAGTTATGCACTGTGCCTTAGGTGGCTGTAACTTCTGCAATTCTCTTGAAAGGCATTAGATATCGGTATGTATAAGAGAGAGCAGGGACTTTCCCCACCCCAGTCTCTTAAGGGCAGAAAAAATCCGGTGGCAGAGCAGAAATCTGGCTGAAGTCAGATGCCTGTTGGCATTGCTGTTAGCTGCTTGAAGCTAGGATTTTTCCTGGTGCTTTGCAGGAACCAGTTTGCTATGATCGGTTATTTATAATTGAAGATGATAGTCATGCCAAATAAGGACCATTGCCTGGTCTAGCTAACATCAGACCCAATTAAATCAGTTGGGAGTAGTTTTACATTCTGGCAGTTTCAGCGGGGACAAAAAAAGAGTGAACTCTGGGTAAGAGGGCCCTCAGCTGAAAAGTGCTACTGTTGATCATGGGTGCCCAATCTCCTGATCTGGGAGCCGGAGTCCTACCTGTCTTCCTGCCCTGATGATGCAGGAGGCAGTTTCAACTGTCTCTAAAATACTTACATGCCTCCCTTCACCTTATGATTTGCACCCTGAACAAAAACTCAACCCCAAAGAGCTCAAACCGTGAATTCAGAGTGATGAGAGAGGCTATGGCTGAAGAAGGGTCAAGCAGGATATTGAAATCGGGAGTTCCAGGCAGCAAACTCACTGGAAACATCTTCTCCCCTTGGGGCCAGGCTTGATGAGACATCGTGGTGGGTAAGAGCCAGTGCGAAGAACCAAAGAAGCCCCTGACAGCACCTGCCAGCAGAAAGGAATAAAGCAAAGAGTTATTAATAGCAGTGACCCAGATTGCACTCCAAGGATACAAATCTGGCACAAGAGGTGGCCCAGTCAGCTAAGAGGATATTTAAGAGTGGCTGGGAACATAACCCATCTGGCTACTGCTAGGGAGAGATTGTTCAAACCTTGCAAGGTGTCTCGGTGGCATTGGCATGAAATAGTGGCTGGTGCCCACAGATCATCACCCAGGAATCATCTGGGTAACTGTCTAGTTGAGAAGACATTTGAGTAATTATAATTACTTTGTGGTACATATAATTTAGTTCCGCTCTGTTCATGCATGAGTGCGCTTGCAGTTTTAATTTCAGAATCAGCTGGATTCTGCAGAGTGGGCATTGAAGGAAACCCTCCCCGCGTTTATAAAATACACACCCTTTTCATGGAATCCCTCTCAGAAATTATTTTATGGGCCTGCCTCAGTTCTCACTAAAGTCAGGGCAAAGACTAGCACCGAAGTCGGGTAGTCCTGGATAATCTGCTTCCTGAGTTGAGGAAAATTTGTTAAACCTGTTAGCATGTAGAAAAGAAATTGAAAAGGCTTAGCTCAAAAATCATGTAGGCAGCACACCTCAGTGAACATCAAATAGTTGAAAATCATTTGTTTGGTCTTAGCAAGAGCTGAGCTTTGCAGAGATCTCACACAGGAGATCTGGAAGTAGGACACTTGTGAGCATGACCAAATCTGATGTTTGGGCAGTTTGCCTCTTCATTTCCCATCTAAAAAAAGGAATTTTTTTTCTCTAAATAACCAATTTCTTTCCCATTTTCCCTGAACTCTGCTAAGACATGGATGAGTGCCTGTAATGTCTGTCTGTCCTCACACCAGAAAAGCCGACCATTGAAGCATGCAGCATAAACGGAGCTGTGAAGCAGTTGTTATTTTTTAGGACTTTGTCTAGCTGCTCATAAACTAAAGCAGAGCAGGCGAGGCTTCTCGTAGCTGCTATAAGCTCCCCCCGCCCCAAGCAACTCTTCCATAGCGAGGATTTCCCACAGTGTGAAACAGGATCAGCCGCAGCCTGGGAGACTGGCGCGGGGGGGGAAGCTGTTTTGCTCTCCCACTTCTTCCACCGCATGAAAAGAGGTGCTGAGGCTCTTTCAAGCTGAATCCTTCTCCACCCCCTCCCTTTACCCGACTCTGATCCCAAACTGAGACCCTTGAGATGCTGCCAAATAAAGAGCTCTCCCATGGCTTAGAGTCTGAAACCAATTAGAACATCCCCCTCCACGGTTGTGCCGGGGCTGTTCCAGCGCTGGGGAGACCCGGACAAGATGACTGCTGCTTTCTCAAAGCATCGCCTCATTCTCCCAGGCAGAATGAGGCTCTCCCCGTCACCTTTCGGGGAGCTCACTGCCCAGGGAGCCAGGCACTGCAGCTTTCCTGAGACATCGCAGCAGGGCTGTTGGGGTTTTAATTCTTTTTTTTTGGTCGTCAGTTTGTCCCTGGCCCTGCAGAGTGCAATGAATGCTTGTGTTTTTCATGCTGTCTAAAACCTCTGTGGGTTGGGGGGAAGGGAAAGACACATGCAGCATTTTCAGTTGTGGTTAGGAAGCGAAGGAAAATGCTAAAGCAAGATGCAAATGTGCATGTTTGCTGTAATATCTGTGCACACACATGCATGCCACCCTTGCTATGAGGCAGGAGAGACAGCCCCCACAAAGGAACAAATCCCTGACTGTAGTGACACTGCCATGACCAGTGCCCTAAAGGCACCGTGGGATCCCAATCACAGCGATCTCTTCTGAGAAAGGTTTTCTCTGTTCACAACCTCACATCACGGCATGCTGCCTAGGGCTTGCCCAGCTCCCATAAGTTGCAAAGAGCATTCAAGCACCTAGATAGCTGCCCTGCAGTACACAAGTGTATTAATAAAGCGTGTCCTTAAAGGTCACTTCGGATCATTAGAGCACAGAGCATAGAGCAGCATATTAACACCACCAGCAGCCCATCTAGTACAGTATCTTTGGTTTGGCCATGATGTGTATTAGATAGTTGAGAGGAGGAGTCAGTAAATCTACTGAAGTAGACTTATTTGCTCCTGGTACCATCTGTGTGTTGCTCAATCTTTAATCGAAGCATCCTCCCATCAGCTGGTGGGGTACGGTACTGTAGTGTACTGTGGTGTAGCACTGTTCTCCCCGTTTTGGGAGAAGGGCTCCTAAAAAGGATCAGGGCACAGACAGGATTAGTGACTTGCCAAAGATTATGCTGACGGTCTGTGGCAGTTAGAAGGTCAACAATTTTGAGCTTTTTGGTTTTCATACTGCTTAGGAAACTTGACCTAACCTAGCCTGTGCATTTATCGCTAGGAAGGGTTGTTGCATAGGGCAGGATTGGGTCTTGCAGCCAGTGACTTGTAGAAGTAGAAGCATAAAATTTCTCTAGGTTAAGTCCTGGGTTTTGCCATCACTAGTCTTCTGTCTCATCCACAGCTTTCTATTTATCATCCCTACCACAGCTCATACAGCCATGGAAGCTGGATAACACTTCTTTATTCAGGTACTTGGACAAGCATCCCCTTTTTTAACAGGCTTTTTCTTTATCTCTTGCAGAACTTTGCCAAAGAATTTGTGATCAGTGACCACAAAGAGCTGGATGAGGATTACATCAAGAACGAGCTGAAGAAAGCAGGGGGGGCTAATTATGATGCACAGACTGAGTAAACGCACGAACCTCCTGGCACCATCACCTGGATCTCAAAGGGAGGGGAAAGGCACAACAAACTAACACAACTGAGAGATGAGGCAACTGAAACCCCCAGCTTTCTGTGTGTGCACCTAAGAACTCTCCTCCTTTGCATACAGCAGACTTTTATTTTCCATTCCATCTCATGAAATGTCCCTCTCTGGGGTTCTGTTCCCTCCCTCCCCCCATTTTTTTTACTCATAACTCTGTCCATGTTCTCGCATCTGTGGAATTTAGGTTTGGCTCTGCTTTGGTCCTATTCAGCATTGTGTTCGTAGAGGCTTGCCATTGTGTCCTTCTTCGTATGCGTGCATGTCTGTGTGTTTTAGTTGGGTTCAACCTGGTCTCTGAGGAGAGAAAGTTTGGGGAGAGTTCCGAACATGGATTATTTTAATTTTTTTTTAATTTGTTCTCACCAGTATTCTTGGGAATAATATTTTTTGCTGTTGTAGGCTCAGATCAATTTGAGTTGACTTCACTGAAACTTTGATTAAATTGTCTAAGCTTAAATGTCCAGCTGAGATGTTATCTAACAGCTTAAAAAACAAAGCAAACAAACAAAAGAATTCTTCAACTCTTAATAAATGGGAATAAATTTGCCTTAAACATTGCTTGACAGTTGCTATGCTATGTGCTGCATCTCTACCCCTCCCTCTTAAAAACAAGATCCAACATGATCCGAATGTGGAGGTTTTGTTGTTTTTTGGAGGTATCCTGGCACAGTAAAGTGAGTGGCTTAGAAATGTCTGGACACTTGTTCACTATTTTGTGTACATTGGTCTCTGGGTTTGTATTTGACTTTCCTAACTCTGGGGCTCAGGAGGTGAAACTGAAATGCATAGATTTTCTTTTTAAATGATGTCTGCAAAAATAGCAGCCGCTGAATCCTAGCAGCCTTCTCTGCCCATGTCCCCCCTGGTTTTTTGCAGTTAAACACAACATCTTCAGCTATTTGGGGCCTTCAGCCAGTGAACCATCCTGCAGCAGTGACCGAGGGATGGAGCAGAGCAGCACTGTCCCAGTCAGGATGAAACATTCAACAGCAGAGGCTCAGAGATAACCTGGGCACAGTTTGTTTGGTACCAAACTGTTTGTTTTGGGGGGCTTCTTTGTATGGCTTTTTTTTTCCATCAAAGGTAATTGTCCCCAGAATTATGTGTAGGGGGAAACTGTGTTGTACTGGGGCTTGGGAGTCAGCGCTATAAACCCATTACAGAAATAAATGTTTTTCAAGAAGAGTTGTTAGCGACTCTGTTGTTCTTTTACCTTCCTGCAACAACAAGCCTATATTTAGGGGGTCTCTTAATCCTGGGTGTAAGGTTTTGAGCTCTTGCAATCTTGGGGCTATTAGGAGAATTAAACACCGCCTTAAATGTGAAATGATCTCAGTGCCTGCAGCCCTTGTCTGCTTCTCTCCGCTCTGGAAGGCAGAGGTGACCACAGTGCATCTGACACACTTTTTGTTCAGCAGCTCTACATCTAAACTTCCAGCGCCAAAATGCCAAGTGGGAATTGTAATTAGGTCAAAGAGAATTTCACACCCACGTAAAATAAATGTAGAGAGGTCAGGAACAGATTTGGGAGCAAGCACGACACTTTCAGAGTGAAGTTTTGTGGCTTCCCGCACAGGGTTACATGGGGTGTTATGATTCTGGGCTCAGCTTACTAAAACTTGCCCTGAAAGAAGGGAAATGGTTATTTTTTACAGGACTGACAGTAGGGACAGGCATAACTAACGGGAAAGAGCTTTGCAGAGAGCTTGTAATGCTCTGAGGCTTTGCCTTACCGGTTCAGTGACCACGATAAACTTTTATCTGACAGCTTGTGGGGTACTGAGACAACAATCTTAGTCTGGTCTTGAAGCCTGGCAGCAGTATCGCAAGAAATTCATCAGCACCAGCTGTGGTGTGTGGGGTTTGATGCACTGCTCAAGAAAGAGCTCCACATAGAGGCAAAACAGCTTTCTCAGCCGCTCGAAGGCATCTCAGCAAGACAAAGCGGAGCACTTGCGCTGCCTTTGGCAAGCTGGCTCCCGGGATGGAGGAAGCGAAAGCATCACCCTGGCCTCTTCGGTTGCTTCGCTATCCTCAGTCAGCATATGCCTCCCACAGAGTATTTTTCTAAAGACTTTCTAAATCTTTTCTAAATGTTTGTCTCCTCCAGGTAACTTCTCCAGGCGTGTCTGTTCCGTGCCCTCTTTGGCAGCCGCTCTTGGGGCCCAGTGCCCTGCATCCGGGGCTGACTCACCAGCGGCGGCTGGACGGGCTGGGAGGGCAGACACGGGGCTTGTCCCTCCCTTGGATTTTCTCCTGACATCTGCAGTGGTTTGAAGTGGGACTCTCTGGTGTACTCCCACATGTGATCCCATTTTGACCACAGGAATATCAAGCTTGCAGTCGCTAGTACAGCGATTGCATGAGCAACATTAGATGCACATGAGAAAAATGAGGAAGAGAAGGAATTATGCATTTGTGATAAGACATCAGGATAAATCCTTATGGAAAAAACTAGCTTAACGAATGATACTAATAACAGAGAATTAGTGGGCTTTTGTTTTGTTTCCAGCCTCAATTTCATCTTCTCAGGCAGGCTACCTAGCAATACCCTCTTGCTAATGCGCTGAAGAACTTCGTGGGGAAAAAACAGGGTACGATGTACAAAAGCATTGCTGCTGGTCTGTCTCTGGCCTCACTGGAGCGCAGTTGGGTCAGTTCTGAAAATCCCACCGGGGAGTTCTTGTTTGTACAATCCTGTTCCTCTAACAACGCTGCAACAGCCAAATTAATCAAGTCCATGCTTGTCAAACCCTCAGTCAAATATAAGATTATCTTTGCCACAAAGAATGTCTCGGAAACACACCCAGCCCCGACCCCAGCCCCAGCCCCAGCCCGAGCTGATGAATGTACATCCCAGGTGGCTGCCTAGCAGTGTTTGGGGCAAAATGTGTTTCAAGAATTCAACGCTTCCCTCCCTCTCTACTCATCACCCCTGCAAGAGTAATCTGAATTAGACATTAAATGGCTTTGTTTTTAAAATGTTGATTATACTTCAGCATTACCGAATGGTCTTCATTTTCCTCAGGAGAGTGACTTTATTGGTATTATGTCAAACCCTTATGTTTGTAATAGGAGCAGCTCCGCTAGTCACAGGGGCTATACGCGCCTGCTGTAACTCATAATCTGCTCTGCAGGCTAAAACTCATCTCTGGGGTGTGCTGTTGCTTGGCTGGAAAAGTATTTACCCCACAGCATTTGCATGCATCATCCTTCCTTGCTAATAATTAAGAACGCAAGAAACAATTGACAAAAATTGAGCAGAAGAAGGACTGGGACATAAAAGTAAAAGCGTAAGACCAATTATTCGTGGTGCATTTGGGATCTCATGCTTGGCATATCACAGTAACACAACATAAATTGGAAATTGTCTCTGTTTTAAGACTCCAGGCCTCCTCAGTATCATGCTTCGCAGCACATTAGTGTAGCTGAATGTCTGCAAGTGGCTGATGCTCTGATCAGATATATTAGGGACTCTATTATGGACTGTATTTTGCACCTGGAGCGGTGGAGACAAAGAAGGAATTAAGAATACCTATTTTTTCTGTAATACTTCTCATCAGGAGGTCTCAGCGTGTTTCAGAAAGAGTAGTATAAACCAGACCATACTGTCGTTCCTGCAGCACAATACCCTTGTTTAGGAAAGGGCCTTTTACCATGGAATTGAAGCAGAAATAGCAGCCCATGTGTTACAGGGCCCCACAGCCCAGCCTGGGGAGTCAGCCTCTTAATATATGGATTCCTCATCTTATAAGAGCAATGCTGATAACGCTCTGTCCTGGGATTTATGCTAATGACCATATGAGACATGGGGTTTCTTTCTCATTTTTAATGTATTTTTTATAGAGCCAGGTGCCCTGGTTTTGTGTCCATTTAGTATTCAAAGCCTGGTTTTGCCTTATCAGCCCTTTTATCAGGCTTTAAAGACCTGCTGCTGCACAAAGGCTTGTGGGCTGCGTTACAGGAGCCTGCGGTGTCCCTCGCTCTGCAGCGCAGTGGGGGCTTTGCCGTATGTCGGGGCTCAGGGCCGGGGAGGCTCTGCTCTGCCTCCGACAAAGCGAGGGAGAGCGTGAGCAGCAGCGACAGCACGCTGGGGGCTGTGTCTGGCAAGGAACAGATTGAAACAGTTCAATGGCTGCTTTATATTTGGCATCGCTGAAGGATTTTCTATTCCTCCACGTTACGAGTGCAGCAGATATGATGCAGCATCCACTTTTAGCAGGGAGGGAGCAACAGAGCAGAGCGAAATATCCTCCAAAATCTTCTTGATTAATACAGAGAGTCAGACACAGCAGATGACTTCATTTTAGCAAGCCCAGATTGGGGGGCTTTTATGCAGTGCAGTCAGATGGTGTTAACGGATGGGGTGAAAGGGTGACCCCCCAAGAGATGTTTAGGAGGCCATGGTTGCCATCAGGGAGAAAAAGACTCGGTACCCAGGGGCGAAGTCGTGGTTTGAGCATGGGAGACAGCAAGGCTGCTCTGAGTCATAGCAGGCTGCAACACACGAATGGCAAATTCTCACTCCGAGGAGTAGGTGGGCCTTTGCAGAATAGAAAATAGCTGAACCAGGCAACCCTGGCCGCGCGGACCGGCCCATGGAAACCGCCAGCGTGCTCTGCGTGTGTTTTTATAGACTGCTGTCCCAAAGAGTGCATAATGCCAGATTACTGGCTGGTGTTAAGTAGGCTCTGCTGCACGGACCCCTGGGGTGATCTAATCTCTCCAGCTTGAATTGCTGCAGTTATTTAGCAACGAGGCACCGGAGGAGCTGCAGAGCAGGGAGATGCAAGGTATTTTGTGCATTACAGTGTGAGTCTAGCTCAGTTCAGTGCTCCACAACACAGCACAAAAAGGGACATTGTTCAATCACTGTCAATACACGAGCTATAAGCTCTGTTCCAGGCGTGACGACAGCAGCTCATTTTCTTGCCTCGTCCCTGGCGGACGCGCTTCCGCTTACTCCTGGCACTGCATCTCTTACAGTCGTGGTGTGCTTGGGCAGGGGCTGAAAGCAGGGAACTGGGGGATTTCTCACAGATTTCCCCAGAATGGACCCATGGAAGTGGGATATAATATCTCTTACTGAGCTATGAAGTGAGACCTCCTCTGCCCCCAAATCTCACGCTTTTGGGAGCTCTCTGGTGTATAATGGGGGCAATGTGTTAATGCAGTCCTTATCTAAGGCTTGGCTTTATGGCCCAATGAGGCAAAACACTGAAAGAGATGGTTTAATTGCAGCATGATGAACTGCATATTGCTTGGTGGGAATGAGTGCAATGAGAGACCATTCACAGCCCACTCGGGCCTTAATCCCCAGAGTGGTAGAGTCTTTCCTAGTGTGATTTGCACCTATGCTGGCAATCCATCTGCTAAAACCGTGATCTCTTCAGCTTTCACAGACATCCATTTCTGGCCTGGAGTAGCTCACTTTGCTCATCTTACAACAACTGATTGATTTGTGTAAGTTTATCAGGGCTGGGAAACAAAGTGAAACCTTCCAAGATATTTCGCCTTTCTCCCTCCCTCCCCCATCAAAATGTCCAATAAGTTTTTTTCATTAACCTTAAGACATCTTTGGAATGAAAGCACATTTCCATGTAAATGCAGCTGAAGGGGAACAAACAGCATCTGTTCTGCAAATATTAACTGCAGGCAGTAGATGAATAGACTTACCTCCTTTATCATGATTAGCCACATTTCTGCCTTGTAATTTTGGCCTATCACTCTACAGAAACTGTAATCAGGATGTAATACATCCTATTGGCAAATTACAGCAATGCAGCTGCTCAAGGCAGCAGCTGAACCCTTCGGAAATTTAAACTAGGTTTTATTACACCCAGGGCAAGACTCCAATAAGGATATTAGTGACATGATTTAAAAATAATAAGAGTTGAATCTTGTCCCACTGAAATCAATTCTGACGTCGGTTTTCATGGGAGGAAGTGTTTTGCCAAAATCAGAAATCAAACCGATCTCAGAGGTGTCCTCAGCAGAGTCAGAGACTCTGAGAGCAAAGGAGCTGTGGTGAGATCGCCCCTGTGCAAAGGTGTGAATGCTGCCTTCTCACATTGATTTCTAGGTTACTACGCGCCAGGAAAAGTTTCACGTGAGGAAACATATGAAATCTGACTACAGAATACAGGGCTCAGAAAAGATTTAAAAGGGTGCTGTGACAAAGTCTGCATTTTCAGCTCTCTTCCATCTAGAATGTAACAACAAAGGGTGTGTTATCATACCAAAGAGCATGAAAAGTGTATTTAACTTAAAATTTCAATGTTTCAATTTTGCTGAGTTCCAAACCAAAATAAAAATAAAAGCTGTCACAATTCTTGAGAGCAGAAATCCTGCAAAACCCCCTAAAGTGTTATGCAGAAATTACTAGCATTTGTTTCAGAAAAAGAATCATAACTCTTTATCGTAAAATGATATTCATGTTATAAAATGACAAATCATTCTGTTATCCGTAGGCTATTAAAAGCATTTGAAAATAACTAGTAAGAATAGAGAGAAGCACTGTACTCTTTTCTAGATGAAAAGTGACTCTTGCCTATTTTGCAGTAAAAGGGTTTCAGTATCCATATCGATGTATCGGTATTCACTGTACTACCTAGACAAGCAGCTGTTCTCAATATCCTTGTGGCAGCTGTCATCAGATACCTTATTCTGTTTGAAAATGTTTTGACTTTTTTTTCCCCAAACACCTTCAGTTCAGGTGGAATTACAGGGTTAACGAAAAACATTTCAGACAGAATCACAAAAACCTTTTAAAGTCAGAAATAAGCACTTCCTTTCTCTTCTAAGCTGTTTTCCAGGAAGCATCTTGCATCTAGCTATATCTTCCTTCTAACACACTTAGGCAAACTTTCTGGAGAATCCTTAAGCTTCCAGAATCGCACTGCTGCTGGGTTAATATGGATGCAATTAGGGGGTGATTTGGTAGAGAATCTCAGTCATGATCTGCACAGAGCCATATATCTTATGTCAGAGCTGTAAATCAGAAATGCTACAAAATTTATTATCTTCATCTTTTTATTTAAAAGCTAGAACCTGTCAGATGAAACCATAAATCTGCTGGATGGCCCTCCTTGCATCAAGCCTCTTAATATTCCAGTTCATGTTTGTTTCTGAAAACTCTCTGCCAACATTTCATTTTCCTCTCATACTGATACTTAATGCCTTAAGTGCTTGGAAAGATAAACACTGGCTTTAAGCAGTACAATCTCATGATCAGTTTATCTGAGGATTATTACAGGAGTGCACAGAGGAGTCAGTCATAAATTGAGCACATTTTTGCCCTAGCTGGTGATTTAATTGCAGTGAATGGGATGGCATTTTCCAAGAAGAATCACGGACCTGGGACATAGAGGAGATTCAACTAACAATTCAATTAACAAAACCTACTGTCGTGGGGCGTAAACTATGTAAATGTGAACCACACTGCCTGGTGCTGGGGAGTGAAGAGAGAAGGTGGTGTTTTGCTGGGGGATGAACTGGTACCTCGTAGCTGAGCACAGCATGACATAACAAGAATCAGTGGCTAAAGGCTGAAGACAAATTGAAACAACAAACCAGGGGTGCATTTTTATAAAGGTGATTAAGGTGATTAACCTCTGGAAAAAACAGTCGAGGCAATTGACTGGTTCACCACTTCTTCTACTACACAAAGCAAGAACGCTCTCTTTCTGGAATAGATGCTTGAATGAAACACCAATTATTGGGCTCAACAAACAGGGGGAACACAATTGCCTGCTGTGCACAGATGATTAGATTTGATCTCATCTCTCTTCCGAACTCCAGGCATCTTCACTGTCTCAGGTACTATTGTACAAGAACTGATTCAAAGTGCATCTTCGCTCAACTCGGATGTATTTGCAGTCGCAAGGCATAAATGAGCCAGCTCTACTCTAGACAGGAGGGACAGAGCAAGTAGCTGAAATAGTAATGTCTTAAAATGTTACGGCTGGATCCAAAGACAAAACTTGTCTCTCATAGCCATAAGATTCTCAGCCTTAGGCCTTAGATAAGGATACACAAGGCTTTGTTTGCAATAGTGCTCTTTTTTCCTTTCAGCACCATTTTGAATAGATTAAGTTGTCTGAAGTAGCATTTATGACTTATGCCAAATGCTACTTTCAGCACAACCAGAAAAGCTGAAGCCTTCCAGTGGGAAAAGAATTTCAGAATTGATGTGGAATTAAATTAAACCAGCACAAGCTCATCCTCTTAAATCCAAACCAGGCAAGAAACCAAGAAAGTTTGGGTTTAGTGCATGTTGGACCAAAATTTAAAAAAAGACTCTGAGTGATGTGCTGGAAAAGAGCTCCAATAGAAATGTAAGGGCAGATTAAAACAAGGGATGGAACTGGTCACTGGCCCCCAACCGCCTGCTGTGCCCTCCTGGCAAATGCTGCCACCCCAGACAACAGCCTCTGAATCTGTTTGTAGATCACTGAGTTTTCCTCCCAGCAGATTAATAGAAACGGAAAGTCTCTGAACAGGATAAGCAGCAAGAACACACAAAGCCTTCACTTAACCCAGAGGCACAAAACGGAGCAGCAACCCCAAATAGTGCCTGTGGAGCCGGGTAGAGGGGTTCTGGTTATACTCTTGCTATGGACACCACAAAGTAGGAGCCTTCACTCAAGGCGGGAGGGCACAATGCTCAGAAATTGAAATAAAAGCAGTGAAATGTATGCTCAAGTTTCTGTCTTTTCCATTCAAGCATTTAAACTGCTCCCAGCAAGTCCATCTCACTGTTTGCAGAAAGAATGAGTGTTATTTACCAATCCCTTATGCAGCACATGAGGAAAGGGGAGGAGGTTGCTNCAAGAAACCAAGAAAGTTTGGGTTTAGTGCATGTTGGACCAAAATTTAAAAAAAGACTCTGAGTGATGTGCTGGAAAAGAGCTCCAATAGAAATGTAAGGGCAGATTAAAACAAGGGATGGAACTGGTCACTGGCCCCCAACCGCCTGCTGTGCCCTCCTGGCAAATGCTGCCACCCCAGACAACAGCCTCTGAATCTGTTTGTAGATCACTGAGTTTTCCTCCCAGCAGATTAATAGAAACGGAAAGTCTCTGAACAGGATAAGCAGCAAGAACACACAAAGCCTTCACTTAACCCAGAGGCACAAAACGGAGCAGCAACCCCAAATAGTGCCTGTGGAGCCGGGTAGAGGGGTTCTGGTTATACTCTTGCTATGGACACCACAAAGTAGGAGCCTTCACTCAAGGCGGGAGGGCACAATGCTCAGAAATTGAAATAAAAGCAGTGAAATGTATGCTCAAGTTTCTGTCTTTTCCATTCAAGCATTTAAACTGCTCCCAGCAAGTCCATCTCACTGTTTGCAGAAAGAATGAGTGTTATTTACCAATCCCTTATGCAGCACATGAGGAAAGGGGAGGAGGTTGCTTACTAGTTATTTTGCATAGTGAATCCTGTGCAAAATGATAATAATGATCTTAAAGTAAGGTCAGAAGAGTCCTGTTAGGGCAACTGCCAATTAATTATTGTCCTATTGCAACTACGCAACTGTCCTAATGCAACCATCCCTGGTATTAATGCACAGCTTACAGCTTTTTATTCTGTGAGGGTATTTTTTTGGTGAGTTTTAAAATCTGGTTAGTGGAGGAAGTCCACATTCTGCATTCACCAGCTTGCAAACACCCCACACAGGCCAAAATTCTCCTGGGGTTTAGTGTTATTGGGAACGTAAATCACAACAACAAAACAGCTTTCACTGTAAACTTCCTTTCCAAGCTTAACTGTTCCCAAGGTTGCTCCCTGGTGACACTTCNTCTGTATTTTAATCCACAGCCAGATTTGACCTCCCACGCTATTTCAAGGGAAGGGGAAAAGACACATTCACAGTTTATATTCAGACCCAGTTCAGAAATCACTGAACATTCAGAAAGGATCAGAGAGCTCCTGCTTCAGCAGCCTCGTATACAAGATCAACTGGTGCCTGAGATGGACTCAGGATAAACCTCCATGGAGCCCTGAAAAGACCTGAGAGCACTGACTGTCCCAGGGACCTCCAGTATTTTCCAGGACAGAACTGGTGAACTCTTATCTGTCTCATCACACACTTACGGATTCCCTGTGGCTGGATGCCCCACAGGTTGCTGCACTGAATAACTAACGTAATTCCACAATTCCTCCGTGCAAGTAAGTTACAGCAATGTCTCTTATCCTTGTGTCGTCGGATACACGCTCTGTTTGTTACCCCATAATTGAAACGGTACCTCACTATCCTCTTCTACAGAACAACAACCTTTTTCACTTTACCAGGCTTTCTGATCCAGATCATGTTTCAATAGTTGCAAATGCAGTGTGGTAAAAGCATCACCAAAGAAAATGTCTTATAAATAGGAATAGGGTACTGTGTTACCCTCTCACTCTTTCAGAGAGAAAGATGATGTTCATTTCTGCAATCAAGTACAGAAGAAATCACAAAGACCTTTTGTTACATGTCATCTGGTCCTTCTCTCTGTTCCTGTTGATTAAGTGGAAAGGAAAAAAACAGACTCAGAACTGTGATTTTTTTTATTGTGCATTCATAGTTTTATGTTGGATTCAACTACATGAATTATTACTGAGCTACATCTGTTAAAGAACACTGTTCAGGTAAAATCAGCATCTACTGGCTCCTGCTCAGCTGAAATCAATAGGCTTTTTGCCATCAATTTTTATAGGACCAGGCATGGAGATTTTGCTGTAATGTGGAAGGGTAAAAAATTTGGACAGGCAGACAGATACAACATTGTCTGTGTAAACTGAAGCCAAAGCTTTTCACCCTCGAGCAAGACTGTGTTCTTAGTTAACTATAAAAGAGAAGGATAATTTGATTCAGAAGTAACATTATCTTTCCTCTACCTCCTTTCACACCAGAAGGTACGTTTGGTTTCACCATAATAAATCAATCGCACAGTGCATCAAGCACACATCTGCGATGTTGTAG
>VYZW01047833.1:0-14465 GCA_013401315.1 Balaeniceps rex
CATTCTCTCAGGAGCCCAATGAATATTCATTCCATGCAAAGTGGAACAGTTTGAACAGAAATAATGGAACACCTCACCCTTGTGCCTTAAAATAGCCGAACTTTTGTGATCAGCATATTCACCTCAAGGTGGGAGATGTCAGGTCAGATTTCCTCAAGCAGCAAAAGGAAATTAACCCAAGCCTCCCACAGTCTTGCTAGGATAGGTAGGTTTTATGATATGAGCTTGTTCCTCACTGTAGCTTTCTGGTTAGCTTAGTTTATATCTACATGTAACTGTTGATCC
This sequence comes from Balaeniceps rex, assembly GCA_013401315.1. NCBI lineage: Eukaryota > Metazoa > Chordata > Aves > Pelecaniformes > Balaenicipitidae > Balaeniceps > Balaeniceps rex. The sequence continues at coordinate 286 of VYZW01047833.1, forward strand.
CTTAAATAATATTGGTCATTTATGAAAAATTAATATGATTGCCTCTGTGATGCTCAGCTGGGCTTCCTTTCAGTGGACACCAGGGTGCACAGAGCTGAGCCCCCAGCCTTGCCTGAGAACGACACAGATACATACTCAACCCGAGAAACGTGAAAGCAATCTCTCTTTGCATGGTCTGGATGCTGGCGTTAGGTAACCCAACATGCTGGGTACTCTGGGAGATGCCTCTCTTTCCTCATGTGGTGTGGAAGGCAGAGCTTCACAAGTTTTCTAAACTGGAGAAACACCTAACTTTTTGGAAAGAGCTCTGTCTTGCAGTGTTGCCACAACTGTTTTTATTTACAAATACCTACAAGTAGTTTAGCCTGGAATGTTTGTTTATTCTTCTTGCTTTCCTCAACTCTCCTTGTTTGTTTGCTTGTGTGTATAACACTTACATATACATGTGGTGGGAGAAGGGGTTCAGTTTTTGCACTGGTTTTATGCAAAGCCTTTTGATGTCTTGCAGACTATTAAGTCAGAGTTGTGGATCCTATACTATGATAGGGCACCTGAAAGCTATCTGTTCCACTGCCGAAATCTCTGCAGATTTGCTGGTTCACAAATGTTAGTGAACTTGTCTTCACTGCATTCCTGTAGAAATGGTTTGTGCTAATATCCCATTGTCAGAAATATCCACTGCTTTTAGATAGCCAGCTTGGAATTCATGTTTCAGAGCACTTAACCTTTTTATAAAGTTTTATGCAGTGGGAACCAGCTCCAGGTGGAGTTGTGAGTACTCACTACACCTGCAAATTCATCCCCAGCTTTTTCATATTAGATACCCAGAAAAATGAGGAATGCATAACTTGTGGCCACTTTTTGAAAACTGTGGTTTGAGTGAGCTTCTCAGCATCATGCAGGACTTGAGGAGAGACGCAGGGACACAATCCCAGCTATCCATGGCAGCACTCAGATTTGGAATGAAAGAGGCAGGTGTTCAGGGGGCAGTATTTTCCTCTGGTGCACAACCTTCATTTGACATGCGACAACACTGACCACATGCACTGAATATGTCAGAATTCCTGTAGAATAAATAGTATTTGATGATCAAAATAAAGACTCCATTGTAACACCTTTATATAAAATCAAAATACTCTTTAAAAGCAGTAGTAGTCCAGGAGCAGCCCATCTTGTTACTTCTGAGTGCTGGGGTTTCTGATCAGAGTGGGTGAAAGGAGCTGTGGTCACACAACCAAATGTCGGCTTATCAACTGATCTGGTAATCTAGTTTGGTTTATAGCAGTTCAGGGGATGTGAGAGATTAGCCTGGCCTGAGGCTAGTTTATGTAGCCTGAACCTTAGGAAGTGAAGCAATTATATAATGAATGAATTTGAACTTTTTTTATTTACTCGGAGGTGTTACAGGTTAACTTACAGGAGATTTTAATAGAAAAATAATGTCAAGACTCACTCTAAAGCTTACTTCAGGCTCAACAAAAAGAGCAAGTAGATGTTAGACAGTAGGGACAGATAAGAGCTGTGACTGTTACCACCTGCAATAGTGGTCTCACGGTAACCTGGGGCTAAACTTAATGGTACCAGGGTGGCTTGTCCAGGAGCAGGCTCTGTGTCTGCATACACATGCATACATGAGCACATGAGTTGAAGGCAATGTCTAGAAAGTACCCATAAACATGACCCAGAGAAGCAAAGCGTGAGACCTTCTGAGGCACAGAGGCCAGAAAACTTCCACACTTGTTTATTCTATGTCTAGCAAAGCAAATTTCCTTTTGTTTTTTTCTTTTTTTCTTTTGTTAAAGAAGACTGACTTATATCTGAATGCCATATAGTTACTCTGACCAAAGAAGTAGCAATGGTAAAACAGACTTCAGGCCTGGGACAGTATTGTGAAGAATAACTCCTTGGAAAGATGTCACACTGAAGCAGTAGGGGAAGCAGAGGTCACATCAGATAAGCTTCTGAATTAAGGTCATATATTTTTTTCTGTGATTCTGATTGTTTCTGTTCATTTTTGTTTCTATTTACACTCTTTTTTCTCCCCTCTTTTAGGAAGTGCACAACAATATTCATCTAAATTTGTTATCAAAATATACAAATTTGATTTGATTTGATTTTACATTCTTCTCCTTCATGACTTTTTTTTTTTTTAAATAAAGTAATGCAGTTGATAGAAGATTTAGGAGAGGATCAATTTATTGGAGCTGTTGAGATTATTAGATATGCCTAGACTTAATAAAACCTGATTTTAGGTCTTCATGAGACAATACGGTTTAACTGGCAACTTGGCTAAGTCAGACCTTGACCAAGGAAAATTAATGTTGGAAAAAAACACCCTTACAGATAGTACTCGATAAATAGGGAAATTCCATGGTGATTTTATATATTACAGGCTGGTCCTCAGTCTACCAGAATAGAAGTGGCAGAAAATATTTTCAGTGGAGGTGCTGAAAACAGCTTTTGAGATTTGGTTCTTCTGGTTGTTCCACTTCAGTGACATCCCTTGAAAACAGTGATCCCTGCAACACAAACTGAAGTCCAGAGAAGCCTCATGTCCTACTTTCTAGTGCAAGTAACCCAGCAATAGAGTAAGAAGATGCTGCTGGTACAGCAGCTAAATGAAAATGCACAGATACTGTTCCAAAAGTGATGACTTCTGATGACTATGCTAGATTATGCAGAGAGAAGTCATGATACAATGCTGTATGCATAAAAACAGTAACTCATTTGCCACTTCCATGTCTTTTTGTAGAAAAGAAGTACACAGCAAACATGATTAGGAACAGCGTTTCTTATAATTTGTGGCCCACAAAAATGCTGTAGTAATTTATTGTGAATGTTTGTAAAGCATTCATAAATAATTTTGTCTTCTCTTGACATATAGATGAACAGGATACCTCATGTTTGAGGACTACCTAGTTGGCACCTTTCACAATATGACTTGAGAGAAGGGAGGCTAGGCTTCTGCTGCAGCAATAGCAGGTACCAATGGGGCCCAGCAAAGAATGGGGGTCAAATCTCTTTAGAAGAGGCAGTTTGTTCTTCATTCCTGATTTGACTCACCTCAGCCAAATAAAACAAGAAATGTAGTTAAACCTGTAAGTATAAAACAATAGCAAAAATCAGACACACAGTATTTGATGTTATTATAGACTGGCTAAAACACAGTCGGTGCACTACACTACAACCAGCACATTTCTTGAGAATTCCTACTCAAAGCTTGATCTTTAATGCTATTAAGATGAAGACTTGAGAAATCAGGAAGAATTACAGTTAGGAAATCTGAAAAAAAAAAGAACAAATATGTTATTTACGCAAACTATGAAAAGGTCACTAGTGCAAATAATTATAAAGATAGGACTGTAAAACATGAAAAAGGGATGTGGTGTTCACAATCAGACCATATGCATTTCCTTGTTTTGCTGTAGGGCATTACATACAGACTAAAAAGAGACGGGGCAGCACTTTCAGTATCAAAATTTTTCCTTTAGATCCTGTACATAGCACAGAGAACATCCTTGCACTGACAACACTGGTAAAAGGTGCATAAGATGACTTATGATCCTTCTTCAAGAGCAGCTTTTATTTACCCGCACAGAAGAGATGACTTGCTTCTATTTTTTTTCACTGTTGATTTCTATTGGTGAAGAAGAAGCAGACAATGAATCTGCTACAAAAGCTAAACTGAGCAGGAAAAGGTCTAGGACACTTTTTTTTTGTTTGCTCCGTATAGAAACAGACTTGCATGGAGCTCCACAGAAGATGGGGAATGAATATTTGATTAAAAGAAAGATATCTGATGCTGAGTTAGCACAAATATTAATCGGGTAGAAGATAAATTTTATTTTTACTTTGCCTTTTATGTAGTAAATAAATTATTTTCTTAAATTATTTCCCATGGATAATCCCCAGCAGACATTGGTGAAGTGATTTGAAGAAAAACAGAGCAGGACTGAGCTTTCATCTTCCTTCTGGGAGTTCCCAAGCAGTACTCATGAGAGGTATGGACAAACTGGCAGGGCAAGAGATACTGGGAAACCTAAGCATAAAAGGATATGAAAGGTATGGCAGGAGAGAGAGAATTTTTAAGTGGAATGCAAAATTATGCAGAAATCATGTGGGTTAAATTCTCTCAAAGCTGAAAATTACTCATCCCTTTCAAATGCAAATGATGTAAAGATGTCTTGTATCTAAAAAGGTAAGAGTGCTCACTTACTAATGACACATAATATCAAACATATTTTAATTTAGGCTATCTGGAGTGTGCTATCAGGAAATTGATCTAGGCAGCAGCAGAAGTCATTAGAGATATTTACAGAGGTTTCAAAAATAGGCTATACATTTTTTACCAGAAGTCTGTATCTGAGAAGGTGGTAGCTAGAATTAACTTCAATTTCCTTGGTGACAGTAATGGCTGAATGAAAGTTTTCCTGTAGTGTGGTGAAGCTGGTGCTATGGAGTCATCCCTCCAAAAAGTTATTCCTTTTAACCCAGTGCTCAAGAGACCTTAGATTTTAAACGAAGCCAGATTCCAGTATCATACTGGCATTGCAATTTCTTATGCTGAAATGTTAAGTGAGGGGGTTGGGATTTTTTTTTGCATGTAAAATGATTGACTTGCACATGAAGAAGAGAGGGGCGATTGGGGTAACAGTCTGATTGAAAGATCATTTATAAAACGTGAAAGTTTAAAAATTCAGTGGTTGACTTGTTTTGGCACATTCTCCAGTGAATCACAAGTTTAATTCTCTCTGGCTAGAAAATTAATAAACCCCTCAAGTTCCTGTTGGGATACATTCAGCAGGGTGTTTAAATAGCTAGTCTACAGAATTGTTTGCAATTGTCAAAATGTTCAAGCGAGCTATAAATAGCTAGAAATAAAGTAAAACAGCTTGCTTCCTCCACAAAGTTCTATTATTGTTCCCTACAGTACTTCATGCATATCAGGAGATTCTTTTGTTATAATAGGGTCTCTGCTCCTCAGCAGTCAAAAATAACTGGGAATAATTGAGTGTGAAGACTACACTGTGCAAATGTGTCCCTGCCATGTCATGGCTGCACTGCTTCCACCGAGCCGGCCCGCCACCTCCACCTTCTGCTGTCACCCGCAGCGTAAATGTCCTCAACTTTGGCAGCACTCATGTTGACAAACAGAAACATGTGTGTCGGGTTTTTCCATGGTCTTTCTTCTCAAAGATTTCATTCATGCATGCCAAAATTGCTCCAAGTTGACAAAATTTCAGTGACTTAAAAAAACTGTTGGCAGTTGTTACGGTTGGACTCGATGATCTTAAAGGTCTTTTCCAACCAAATGATTCTGTGATTCTGTGATTGTTAAGTGTTGATCAGTGTTAGGATCATGAATGTGTGGATCTTGTCCTCTGTGTTGGATCAGACCACTTAAAATTGTCTTCTAAATTTATTAGGATATGGACATTCATAACAGATTTTGGTAATAACACAAATGTACCTGCTGCTGCATCCATTTTCCAAGGGACCACTGGCTGGAGGGATGGGTGGGGGAAAAGGACACTTTCTCAGGAGCAGCAACGTTCGTTCTGCCTAGCACTATTCCTCTCTGTCTGCCTGGACCCCATTGGCCATAAATCCTCCAGCTCAGCAATTCTAGAGTCTGATCCAAAGCCTGCTGATGTCAGAGGTAGTCCTTTCACTTTGAGAGGCTGAATGATATCTTTTAGCATACTGGTAATATTTTTATGCACTTAAAATTATCAGGTATTTTGCTAAATTGAGGCCACACAGAGGTTTCAAGGCAGGTCATCAGCTTTTGAATCTATAACCAAGATGAGTTCATTGTTAATAACACTATGATAAGTCTATTTCCTTTTATGCTTTTTGGGTGGTTCCTGATATTTAGGTACTGTGCAGCAAGTCAATGTCATTCAGTGCAGGTGTGTAGGATTTTAATACTGAGAGGATTCAGACTGTTTACCTCCCTCAGTGAGACTGAGTCATGGAAGGAAAGGTTCCCTACAGATCTTGCAATATCATTCATAATTTAACTCAGTTCCATATTTCACTTTGTAACAAAAAGATCTTTAAAAGCTTTAAGTAAAGGTAATCTCCGTTTGTGTATGGAAAGGTGCATGAAAACCATTGGGCAGACTGTGACTAATGCTGAGAGAAGCTGTTTTTGTTGTTGTGTTTAAAGAGGATTTTACAGTACAATTCTTTGATTTTAGCAATCAGGAAATTTTAAAAGAAGCCGGCTGGTCATGGCAGCTCTGTGTCTCTCTGGAGTTATGATATTCGACAGTAAGACAGGCGTTGCTATGGTAATTAAGCATTTTTCAAGGTTTCGGGGTTTTTTCAGATTTCTTCAGTTATTAATAATTTTCCTAAAACAGTTTGGAAAAATACTGGTACATTAAAATATCACTTGTTCCTCATAAATGAGCTATTTAGAGTCTAATCCTTGTCTTTTAAAAGTCTGTGGCAAATCTCCCACTGACTTTTATGGAAACATGACTTGGCCTTAAATATTTGGCAATTTCTGTATTATTTCCTCCAAGTATTTTTTTTTTAAATCAGAAATATTGAAAATGCCATGGTTTCTGACACACTAATTCCACCAGGGCTTTCACAGGCGTGTTATTTTTGGCAGCAGAGTTCAGCTAACTTGAGAAACCCCAAGGCTCATTTCATATCTCCTGCTGGTGCAGAATTGTCCTTTATGGTACCGCAGCAGCCGGGCACGGCTGTTCTCAGCACACCATATCTGAGAGGCTGTGAAACCACAAGTTCTCATAGTGATCATAAGAAGGGAAAAAGAAGAGATTATAGGCAAAAAGAAGCTGTAGTCTGATAGCTTTCACCAGCGGCGTTCCCCCCTGAGCCACTTCTGCCCCAGGGTACCACACCCCAGTAACTCACTGGCAGGATGCGATGGAGCGGTCCCTCTACAAGGAGATCCTGGAGGCAGCTCCCAGACTGGAGCTGAAGGCTATGTCACCCAAAGAGAAGGCTCCCTGCTCCTGGGGGAGCCCAGAAACCCCAGAGCCTGGCTGGGCACCACAAGGCACCTCAGAACAAGAATAACAGTAGCCAGGCACTGGGTGAGGGGATGCCTGCCTGTGCTTAGGTCAGGCTGTCCTTTTGGATGTCCACCCTTTCAGATACACTGTGTGGCTGAATCCTTCAAAAAGACAAACTGGGCTGCCTTCCATCTCTTTGATAATAGCTGAAATAAAAAATAAAAAAATAAAAATAGCTAAAAGCAGGCTGGGAGGTGGAAAATGTGGAGCTGTGTCTTCAGCCTCCTCTTTGCTTGGCAACTGCCCTAATAGCTAAGGTATTGTATAAACAGTGATCAGTTACTGCTGCCACTGTCATTAATGGCAGTTACTGCTGCCGTTTCATTAAATACAGTGTGTGTGCAATATGTGCAGATCAGGCCTCCAGATGGGTCTCCTAAGAGGCATGCCTATTTTGTGGGTCCCAAGGAATCTTAGATGGGAGATGGGTTCATATCAGATGTTCAGGTCAAGCAAGAAAGCAATATTTCCGGCCATTTGTGACAGTACACCATTTGGCACCCAAATAAGTTTTCTGGATAAAGCTTAGGTATGGACAGGCATAAAAGGGTGGGGGACATGGTTTTTTTCTTTTTGAATCACTGTCTTGCACCTTCACATCTTCTGCTTGAACAGTACTTTAGACTCCTAAATGATTTTTTTGGAACTTGTCCTTAAGGAATTGTGAGACAGATTGTCATCTCAGTTTTTCCAGATACATAGTGTCTATGTCTTGTGTACAGTACTGGAATCTTTGTGAAACTTCTACACTAAGGTGAGACAAATATAGACAAAGTTTTCAGTCTTACTTTTACTAATTGAAAATTCCACCTCTTAATAAAGAGATCAAAGAAAGAAAACAGATGGTTTGGTGCAAGATCATTCCTCAAGTTGAAAGAAACCCCTTCTCTTTTTCTGTGATAGAGTCACAAGATCTGGAACACATCATCCTTGAAGAGACTTCAGACCAACATGATCTTTCCAGGCTGTCTTAATATAACCAAGGACAAAAATGATTCCTTGACAGAATATTCATTCTGGTCTTGCATTTTCAGCTCCTTGATTTTTAACACAGGGTTCCTGCAGTATTTCCCTCCTTTTTGCTGAGACAACCTGTGCAGGTAAGGCAGGTAAGTACCAGCATAGGTCTTCTCATCTTCTCTCTTCTCCCAGACTAGTAGTTTACATTACTTTGATGCCATGTGCCTTACAGTATACCTCCTCGTTAGCTTACTCAAGAGTTAAGGATCTACATCTTTAATTGCCTACAACTTGAAGGTAATTAATTGTAGCCTTCAAGATTCAGTCTCCCAAATGATCACTCTTAGTTCAGCTTATAACAGGAAAAGCATAAACAAGCACATTTCGCTGAAAAGCAGGAAAAGCTGGCTTCAGAGCTCAAACAAGGAGCTGGCCTCAATATATCGCTGGATTAGTCCTCAGCATTTTGGATTGTCCCCTCATCTGATTGATGAAAAGCATGGTAACCCAAAGTTTCTATGGAGATTATGATAAATCAGCAGAAAACAATCTCGGAGATAAGAGCATCTCATTGACAAGTCCATGAGTACATGTCAGTGATGCAGACTGACTGGCTCAGAGTTCAGGAAGTTCTTGCATTTTTTCTTTTTTGGTCTTAATGGTTTCCTTCCTTTTCTTGGAAAGTGTGGCTGTTGAAAGTGTAGTCTCTAATGGTCTTATTAGAGCTGTTGTTCACAGGCGCCAGTACTTTAGGTAGGCTGAAACCATTACAAGAAATGTAGCACAGTTTGGCAACAATGCCAGGTCAACAGTCCTTGTTGTCTTGTTTATCTTCCACTGCATTTTCAGGGAAGTCATTGATCTCTGGTTAGATGGAGCTCCACAAGGCATGCTTAAAACAAACCAAATAATCAGAAAAAAATCAAAAAGGATAGTACGCATTCTTGTGGGTTATCTTACCCTGAAAATGTTTCATGTGGTTGATAAGCATTCACAGAAGTTCACTTGTGGTCTTCTGAGCTAGCCACACTTGAAAAGTGGCCAGACACTAGTGATAACATTGACCAATTCAGTTAAAATAAGTCAGTTCCTCCCAAGGGCATTCACTGAAGGTCTTCATTGCAAGCAGTTAAGGTTTGCAAGAATGGAGCAATGGATATAGTATGTGATGGTGGACAAAAGGTCTAGGCCAAAAGGTCTGGTTACTTGCCAGCTTAGACTTGATGGTAGCCTCTGGAGATTTTTATAAAAGTAAATTGTAATTCTCAAAGTAGCTTCCTGAATTGTACAAAGGATGTGATAAGATGATTTCTGAATGAGAAGGATTTGCCAAAACCTGAACTAGCAGTAATATTTTTTCAAGATATCAGTTTCTTGACCAGGTATGGCTCAGAGTTTTGCCAAATCCTTCTCCTTCAGGAATCATGCAAAGTGTACTCACTCAGAGAGTCTGAGTCCTGAAAGGACTCAGCTAGTTAAATTTATATCTCTGCAGGAAGGCTTTGCCACAGTGACCACGGATGAGCACTACTTGGCAGGTTGTAACAAAGTCATTTTTGATAGTATTCCTGTAAGCAAACAGAGCTCAGTGAGCAGAAGGAACCCATTGACCCTCAAGCGTGTAGGCTCAGTTGTCCCAGCCCAATAAACATCTTGGGAATTCCTGGGCTTGTTTGTACCATGCAGCTTGAGATTTGACCTTGGTCAGCTTCTGATCAAGGACTAATTTTTCATTTATTCAATAGTTCAGCAACTTTCACTCAAGGTCTTTGACCTTTACAGGTACTGTCCCATTTTGTACTGCAGCTGTTCACTCACCATTCTTGTGGTGTTCAGGGACCCCTTTCTCAGATAAACAGTTTCTGATCAATGGGCAAAGCTTGAGATGAGCCAAAACAGGCTTGTAGGAATTTCCTGAGGATGAATGACAACAACCCTTATGTCACAGTTAAACAGAACTAAGTGTCCAATGACTCACTTAAGCATCAGTTGCAAGTACATGTACTGGAAGAGGTGTGTCATAGAGGTCAGACTAAATCCCACACAACATATGTGTTCACAGGAACCTTCTTTTTTAATGAAAACTGTTACATGTGAGATTCATCACATGGATCGCTGTAGATAGCTCCACATCAGATGCAAGGAGCAGATTGCTGAGGGCAAACTGGTCATTTTTAGGGGGTTCATTGTGGTCTTGTGACAATGGCTATTATTTAATGTTGACAACAGATATTAACATGATTATTGTTGTCATTTGGTTTAGCAGGACTCTGCCAAATCTCTTGCTGCTCTGGGTGCTGCTAACTTTCCAACCTGCTGTAACTGCGTTCATAGATGTCAGACTTACAATTTTGGAGGAGTATTTAAGGAGGAGATAAAATATTTATCAAACTTCCTAACAAAGTATTATGTGATTTCTTTGTTTCTTCAGATATTTTGTTAAGGACTATACAATATTTTGGGCTTCTGGGACGATGGCACAGAGCCAGTCAGATCCTTTACTGGCTTATTTTTTCGGTTCTGATGCTTACTCAAAACCCTCAAATTTGATTTTCCACTTGCTTCAGTTAGAAGCAGCATTAAAAATAAATGGTTCCGGGGTTGTTGCCTTATAAGCAGGAACAATGGAGCCTGAGGCCCTGCGTTTTACTCAGCTCTTTAATGGATAATGTAAAACTTACTTACTGTTATCAGAGCTTCCACTATTGCCCCATGCTAACACCATGTAACGGGTTTATTATATTAAATAAAGATGCCTTCTATAGAGCTGCTCAATGTAGTGTGTCTTTATTCAGGGGCTGCTTCCTGGAAGAGGGAAGGATGGTTGCAAACAGGGGATGAGAGAGTCTGTAATTTATTTTTCTATTTAAAAAGAAAACAAGATGTTTCCACATAACCATTACAGAGAAGGAAGACTCCACTTAATAAATTAAGTAACTCTATTTACACTTCATTCAAATAAGATATACTGAACATGCTGGTGGTGTTGCACAATATTTAGCTTGTGTAGTCTGAACTTTGTGTAGACCTTGTGCAGGGCTCTGGCATTTCCTTTCTTATGATTTTCAATAGCTTCCAGTTCATGCAGGCTGGAGCATTTAAAAACTCCTGCACCTCATATCATTATTCTTTATTTCACTCCAGGGTCAGTCACCCTCTACAGGGGCCTTCAGCAATATCCAAAGGACAAATTGCTTAATGCCTCTCTTCAGAGTATGGGCATATCTTTAATAGTGTGCTGTCATGGATGCTCAGGGATGCTCAGGGATTCCTCTTCCCTGGAACTCCTGCTAACTCAAGTACAGCTGGGTGTTACTCAGGACAAGAATTAGGAAAGGCTCTGGGGGCAGCTGCCCCACTGCCACAGGACTGAACAAGAGGGAGCAACCAGAAGTCACTGCCTGCAGCAGCTCAGTCCTCGAGCCCTGGGGAAATGCAGCAGCAGCAGCAGGCAGACTTTGGGCTGCCAAATCTCCCAGACACTTTCCTGACCAGAAATACTCAGACAAATGAAGAATATTAATAATGATTAATAATAATGTGTCAATTATAGAACCTGCTCTTTTCTCAGTGGAAGGTCTGGCAAATGCTAGAGCAACAGCCCCTCAGCACTCACTGATTTAGGCTGTTTAAAACTCAGTCTTTCTGAGTAATTATTACAGTCAATGCATCAGATATCCTTTCTGCTGTTGCTGACTTTCCTTGCTAGCTGCATTATTTTGTGAAAAATCATCTGCATAATGCATTGCCTCTGAAGTGTAGGAACATCAAACTACAGGAAAAAATGAGGAGAATAGTTTCTGCTTAGCCAAAAACTCAGGTTTAATTCATGTCACACCATGTAATGTCAGGTAAAAATGTTGCTGTATGAGACTTATTGATCTTCATGGCTGGTGGTATTTTATATCCACTAATTGACTTCTGGAAGGAATAATTGCAAGAAAAGGTAGATAGACTCACACTTAATCTTGTTCCCAACCAAGTTTGAGACCTGAATTGAAAATTATAGACAGGCATGAGTGTTTTTCTCTTTAAAAATCTCTAAATATTTTTGTTCGAGACACTCTGAATTTCATCTCACAAATTGAGAACTGTGATCTTGAGTTGTATCTACACTTGACCTGACTATGAGTTATTAGCATTCCTGAAAGGCTAAGGCCTAAAGGCATGATTTATTTCTAATGGTGACACTATGACCATGTGTTGCATCATTACTCATACACAGACATGAAGAATTAGTAAACAATGGACCAAAGTAACTGTACAACAATTCTGTATTATGAAAGAGCTCCCTGGGTTTGTGACTGGCAAGAAAGAGTCAGAAAACCCCAGATGTGTTTCAGGCAACAGGACTGCTTGTAAGTAGGTCTAAGAAGTAAAACTATGTTGGACTGTTGATATTGGCTCGACTGTCAGCTAAATTAGAGAAACAGATAGCTAGAAGATGGCTACAATAAAATAGGTCAAGTGAAATTCATGTGGAGGAAGATAGTCTAGTCCTAGGGATGTTCTGCAGGATGGGAGCAGAAGTAAGGCCTTATGATGAGAGAGAAGGACAAATGAATCAAGGCTGAAGACCAACGCTTAATTAATCACTGATATATCAGCACATCAGTAGGAGAGAGCATCAGAAGATGAGAGAGGAGAACAGATAAGAAATCATCAAAAATAATGTCTGAGAAATTATGGAGAGACTAAGTGATGAGACACAGAGGGAGGAAGAGGAAATCTGAAGCTGAATTAGAGAAAGGAGTAGGAGAACAATGGCCAGTGCAGGCCAAGTTTGTGAACAAGAGCATTGAACTGGGGCTACCTTTTTTCAGGGTAGCTTCTCTTAACCATATAGAGCTGCTTTGTGAAGAGTTTCCTCTTTTATGGAAGGGAACATCCAGTGCTTAGCTTGTCACACTCTCTTTTTTCTCCTTCTATCACTTCCAGAGGTATTGTGTTTGTCCTCTGGAAATCATCTTTCTCCTGTACGATACTGTGCAGCTCGCTTTTCTTAGCATCTGACAAAGATCTGAAACAAGCTGTTTCAGACTAAGGTATTTTTAGTGCCTCACCAGTCAGTGCTGTAATAGGCTGTTATGGCTCAGCATGAATTCCCTGCAGGTAGATACCGAAAGCCTAATCCAAAATTGCATAAAGACAACTAAAAGAAGTAACATAATATTTGCAAGCAGATCTACAATTCCTTTGTCCTACAGGAATGCAATCAGAGGCCTAAACTAAAAATACATTTGTTGAGTATGCTTATCTTGGCCCTTTGAAAGGAAAAAGAAGGAAACAAAAGTATAAAAATAGATATAAAAGAGATGAAACAAGAAATAAGGGGGATTAGAGCTCTTGTTGCCTGGTATAAATGATAGCAGAAGGATGTCAGGTGCTGCTAAATGTATCCTCATTGCTAGATAGTTTGTAAATCACCATTTCTTTTCAGGCAGCAAATATAATGATTCTGAAGTTTCAGTCTTAATTTTTGTCTTGGGCCACATTTGGCCAGTTAATAGCATCAGGAAAAAATGCACCTTAAATCTTGAAATGTCCAGGTGCAGCTAATCTAGTTTAAACAGTAACTAGATGACTAGCCACATAGTCATCTCCTTTTTATTCAGCACTTTTTTTATTGAAACTTTCAGGGGCTGCTACCAGCTGTGTGATAACTCTACCAGAACATTTTGTCCCTAATGGACAAAACTGGTCAGCCCAGCTTTTTAGCTTATCAAACCTCCACTAGCAAAAGAGCATGAGCAGTTGTGGATCCCTGCCCCACTGGCCACATTTGCTTTCGGTGGTAGATTCTTGGCCACCATACAGCTGGTAGGGTCTGGCACGGTGATGCTCCCTGCAACTAATCAAAGCTCATTTTTCCCTTAAATGTACACATGCTAAGTCTATCACTCAGCCTTAGTGTATATGAACAGGGGGTGATCAGGACTTCCTCATGAAACAAATTTCCATTGAGAAATGCCAGTTTGTTGGAAAAGTTTCTCAAGCCAACTCTTCTGCCAGTTCAACCTTCCCTTTGACTGTCTTTGAAGCCTTCTCTATCTGTTTCTGGTGGGCTGGAGGTGAGCTGGGGTTTAGAATCATAGGATCATAGAATCATAGAATGCTTTGGGTTGGAAGGGACCTTTAGAGGTCATCTAGTCCAACCCCCCTGCA
>VYZW01047833.1:14614-31647 GCA_013401315.1 Balaeniceps rex
CTCCAACAGCTCCATGTCCTTCTTGTGCTGAGGGCTCCAGAGCTGGATGCAGTACCCCAGGTGGGGTCTCACCAGAGCCGAGTAGAGGGACAGAATCACCTCCCTCGACCTGCTGGCCACGCTTCTTTTGATGCAGCCCAGGATATGGTTGGCCTTCTGGGCTGCAAGCGCACACTGCTGGCTCATGTTCAGCTTTTCTTCCACCAGTACCCCCACGTCCTGCTCCACAGGGCTGCTCTCAATCCCACTCATCCCCCAGCCTGTATTGATATCGGGGGTTGCCCCGACCCAAGTGCAGGACTTTGCACTTGGCCTTGTTGAACCTCATGAGGTTCACACAGGCCCACCTCTCCAGCTTGTCTAGGTCTCTTTGGATGACATCCCGTCCCTCAGGTGTGTCAACTGCACCACTCAGCTTGGTGTCATCTGCAAACTTGCTGAGGGTGCACTCGATCTTGCTGTCTATGTCATTGATGAAAATATCAAGCAGCACTGGTCCCAGTTTCCGAGTCCCGCAGCCGGTGGCCGCAGGGGATAGCTGGTATCTGAGCAGTACCTAACACAAGTCACTCCCAGAGCCAGGGCTTGAAGCTCCTGGCTGGCTTCCTCCACAGCTCTCATCTCAAATGTCAGCTTTCCTGATGGCAGCAGCCTCTTGGTCACTGAGAGAGTAGATTGCTAGTTAGCTGGGTATCTGCTGCCCAGGGTCTCCATACCAGCCCAGGGAAGGAGAGAGCAGTGGTCCCTTGGTCGGTCTCTCTTCCTGGTAGTCAGCAGGCTTCAGGATTTCTCCCTCATGCTCTCTAGCCGTCTCTTTCTGTGGAGCAGGCTTTCAGCTCTGTGGGAGCCCGCCTACGTAGCAGGCAGCCAGAGGAGCTGGGCAGCCCAGGAAACAAGCTGAAAAAATGTCTGCAACCTTCCAAAGCAGAATTTTTTCAGGCTTTTCCCTCCCACAAAAATGTTCTGATTGTTCGCCTTTGTGTCCCAGATCAGCACAGATTTGCTTTTCTTTCAAAAATAAAGCAAGTTGAAATAAAAGACAGTCATCTGCCTAGCCCTGGTTATTTTATTCCCCTTTTTGGGCCATACCTTGGTACACACCAGGATACCCTGATCTGGGAGCCAGAAGCATTAGGCTCTCTTGGAAACTAAGGCTGAGATTTTCATCTCTGGATGGAAAACCAACCCACAGAGAATTAAAATGACCTCTCTGGATCACAATGAAAGCTTGGACTAGCAGCTCCACAGCTCTACATGAAAGGAGAAGCTTAAGCCAGGCAGCATTTGAGGGGTGGTGTAAAGCTGTTTTGGTCATACTCCTCTTTAGCTGATCTAATGATGTTTGGAACAGATAATTAGTTCAGCTATTGTCATGACTATAGATACTGCAGTCCATGCTCATAACCTCAGAGAGGGAGGGAGAGAATGAGAAAACTGCGAGCCATTAAAATAGCAGAGCTGTAATTGATTGTTGTTAATATGCAGGCAGAAGCCATGTTAGTGGAGCTCACTGATAATATCCAGCAACAGTAGCAATCCAGGCTGCATCTAACAAGCTTCAGATCCATGTAAAACTAATGCTGACGCTGTAGAGTTTTGGGGTTTTTTTTCTTTTTTTTTTAGTTTTTGGATATATTATTTAACTTGGGGGGAGTTACGTGATGTCTATCATAAGGAGATGCTTAAGTGTTAATTGTTTGAGATGATTGCTCTTTTTAGATTTGTCATGGCCGGAAGAATTACATATATGTAGCTATGTATTAACAAGATTAACTAGAAAATATTACATGCCACACTGTATTGCTTTTTTCTGAGGTTTGCATTTCTTATCATTATGGTTTTTTATATGACCTGACAAGCTTAAAATTGTGCTGAGCACGTTTCTTATAATTTATTTGTCATTGTAAGTGGTTTTTGTAAATATAGCATTAAATTGTTTGTAATAGCTCTTCAAAGATCAGACTTCAAAAATGGGAAGGAAGTTTGGAGACTGATAAGTGTTTTGATGAATCCATTGGCTGAAAAACGCTGCATTTGACCAAGTGAGGAGGAAATTGAATATTGTAAAAAAAATGCATAGAGCAATGTATTTAAATGCTTGTTACAGAAATTTAATAAATATACCCAGCAAACAATCTTCAGGGATCTTTGTCAAATATTTAACATTTTGCCACCATTGCAAAACAGGTATAGAAGTAAGCAGTAGCTCATTATATTGAAAAATAATTGTCAAGCACCTTCCACCCACTTTCTAGATGGTTCATAAAATCAGCACTCTCTCCCTCATTTCAGTAGATCACACTGGACATCTTTTAAGGGGCTAGGAAGCTTTTCTATTGAGATGTCATTGCTTATTAAAATATACCATAATTGTATTTTGGTGACTAATTAGCAACTCCATAGTATCTGAAATGACTTTAAACAAAAATTATCAAATGAAAATAAGTATGTTTTGAGAAGCATTAATTTCTGCTGTTCATTGCTTTCATGCTCATGAATTTAAAAAACTTAGCAACTTCCAGTGAGTCACCCAGTTTTTAGTATAAAATAGGCAAGGTTCAACTGTGCTTGAAGAATTAATTACTTTTGTACTGGAATAAACTTGAAAGAAGAGAACAAAATACCAGTCTGCATGTAATTCTTCTAGTATTAATTTAGACTTTGCAGCTTTGATTCTTCACAGTCAAGTCTTTCTACTCAACCCTGAAGTGAAAAGTGTAATCTTGTGTTTCTTGTAGAACATAGCAGGGTAGAAATGAATGCCACTAATTCATCTCAAGATTGGGTAGGAGGAGAAGTGAGCTTGTCCTCAGCCATCTTAATTATATAAATAATAATGCTACCTCCCTTTTCTCATGGTATTTTTTTTCTCTCTTTATCTGAAATATTTAGTAAGAAGCTGAGCAATCTTTATCTTGCAGTCAAGAAGAGTTACAAAGAGAAAAATTGGTGTCCTGTGCCTCCCCCTACCCATGCTCTGCAGCAGCCCTGGCCATACGCTGAGCTCTCCCTCACTCTCCTCGGCTGGCACCCGTCCCCCTCCACCATCCCCAGCTCCTCCAGTGCGCTCCTGGCAGCAGTGCATTGCCTTCTCCCCTGCTCCTCACGTCACCTCCTTATCCTCCACTTACATTCATGATGTGAATGGCTCATGAAATGTCTGTGCCGAAGCCCTACGTGTACAGATAAAGGACAAACCAGCTGCCCTCCCCAAGCCCATAAATCCACAAGGTCTGCGAGAATCAGACCTGACTTTTTCTCAGCTTAGAAACTTGCTCCCATCCCTAATTATACATAATAATTCAGTGCAGTCATTGGCATAATTGGCCATCTGTGTACTTTCATACGTGTGAAACGAATACTGGGAAAGGTTACACAGGCTGGTGCCACTAATGCTCATGGAGAAGTGATGGAGACTAATCTTAAGAGCTGGATTTGAGCTGAAATCCATTTTGGAAATGAAATGTGATTTTTCTTGTTGGCTTTGAGAGTTATTAAAGGACCAGACAGCATGACAGCAGAGCCTGATGACAGGTGGAGAAGCAAGGGTGGGACCAGAAGGCTTGCGATTTGTTTCTGGGGAAAAAACAATTATTTGCCATACTTGTTGCTCAAGTTTTGATTTACTGCTGGACAGCTTCCACTATTAATGAAATAAAGGACAGTGTTTCAAAAAGGCATCTTCCAAGCTGCCTCTCTGAGAAACTCCAATAACAGGCCTTACTACCTATTATATCTTTTTAGAAACTTTCCTAAAAATGTAAAAATAGGATGGGAGGGTGAACAGGGTGGGAACAATCCTCATCCTTACTTCAGAAGACTTCACTGTCATAAGAAATCACTGCACAAGGCTGCCAGGCTTGGAAAGGTTATAATGGAATAGTGATACTTTTCTTGTGAGTTAATACTTGATCAATACAAATAGTAGACAATCATGTCAGAGCCACATCTCCATCCACATAAGCTTCCTTCTAAAAAGTAAGCCTTCCCTCAGCAAAAAAGTCTTGCAGAAGATTCCTGTTTCTCTCAATACCTGGAGGAATAATGGTCGGGTATAAGGATAGGAGAGCACGGCCAATTGAGATGGCTTTTGTAGTTCTGCAGCAGGACAAAGAGACATTTTTGAAGAGCTGCTTCTTGGCATCCTCTGCTTGCAGTTTGCTCGTGAGCAGTCCCAGCTCAACCCTGCCGAAGGTTCTGAGGGTTTTCCTTCCAGCGAGGAAGCTTTCCAAAATGGTATTAAATGCCACAGAAAACAGGGTGGCCAGGAGAAAATTGCTGATACAAAGCACCATGCACACTGGCATAATGCACTCCTGCACCAACCAGAGGTGCCTGCTTTGTGGTCCTGCTTTTATTGTGATCTCTCAAAGCTTATGTATGCATTATATATATTCAGATCTCTACATACATTTAATAGACACTTCCTCTTCTTTGAACTCTGAAGTCAGAAAGGCATTTTGATAGTGATGTCCAGCCAGTGGGGAGGCTGAGCACATGCTCCCGGTGGGTGCGCACACACACGGCCAGCCTCACAGATAGAAACAGCGCCTTACCAGCGCCCGCATAAACACACAGCGCTCATAAAGAGCACAGGCTGCCCGATACTGTTTCTCCTCTCCAGCTGATTAGGATTGAAGTCCACTAGTTGAAAATATGTGCTTGTGTGTGTATGTATATATATTTATATATATATGTATAAAAACACAGTATGGATCATTCCAGTAGCAGGTCCCAGATTCCCTGGTCTCCCCAGGTGCTGGCACCCAGACGTACTAGGCGTGGAGGTTCACAATCCTGTTCTTGTTGCTGGTACACCCACCTCTTATCCTACTTGCCTACAAGTCCAGCTTGAAGCTCACTAGCATTCACACATTCACACATTCCTACTGAGAACAGAAGATGGTTATAAATAGGATTTAACCAGAATATCAGTTAGACTGTAGTGATGAAGTACAGGGCTCAGTCAGACAAGTGCACTGCCTGCCAACCTGTTTACACATAACCAGCCCCTTTTGTCCCCTTTTACCTCTATTTTTGCATGCTTGTTCCTGCCCAATCAACCTTGATGTTTCCCTTTCCTCACCTATGTTCCATCCCCTAAATATCCCATAAGTCTCACGCATTCCCACAATCTCCTTAAAACTTGACATAGTAAGTTTCATACAGTCCCCAAATGCCCTTCCCAGTATCCCATTGGGAGTCCTGTGCCCCTGTAGGCAATAGCCCCTGGCAGTCTGGAAGGTGTTCTGGGGAGGTAGTTTCTTTGGTTAAACTCATCTTGGTGGGTTTCACACCAGACATGATGGGTGAATACTTTGCCTTGGATAGTCTTTAGAGCAGCGAATTCAGTGTGCACCATTTTCCCAGTTATTAGGTTGCTAGGGCTCCTCTGCTCCGTTGTGCATCTGCTCATCACGAGACCTTTGTGGTTTTGGCGGTTAACCTTTAGTCACATAACCTAACAACACCCTCCTCTGTATCTGTGCCAGAAAAACCAGGAGTGTCTGATTATGGATCTGGATGTGAAGATGATAACAATCCCATGGTGCTGCAGGAAGATGCGCTGCAGAACCCGAGAGTGCTGGTCTTCTTTTTAAATTGGTGTTGATATTGTACCCAAGTACAGTGCTGGGGAATATTATAGTCCCAGAGGATTATTTTCTGGAGCCTGCAATGTGGCGTGAAGATGACACAGTGCATACAATGTGACAATAATTACAATAAATACATTGTTCTGCCAGGTTCCAGGACATACTTTGGTTAGAGGAGATGCTCTACCCAAATTCCAAACTGGATTAATATTATGCCAATGAAATACCTTCTATTGTCTCATTGGTAAAAACAATTAGCTCCTCTTTTCTAAAAGCTAGGATAGGAATTTATTAAACAGCTCTCATATTTTCCAAGTGCTGACGGGAGACCCTGGAGGTGGAGCCAGGGTCTCCATCTCCTTCCTGAGGGGCAGGCCAGGAGCCCAAGCAGGCAGACGAGGTTGAGGGTGCACAGACAGGACTGTGCTGGCTAGAGGCCACCTCCTGTAGCTTAAAGCTACCCCACAGAAGGCCGTAGTGGTAACACTACTGTGATATGCCCAGCACCATGTCAAGTCCCAAACTACCCTCAGAAAACTGCAGGGATGATGAAAGAAAAGCATGGAAAAGCACCACTATCATTCTTGAGGCAGAAGCAGCTATATGCATTCTTGAATAAATCCCTTCTATTTGGATATCACCACTGTATTTGTCTCTATACTAAGCTGCAGTAAAAACTTTTGCAACGGGAAAAATACCAAGCAGGAGCTATGTGGTTTTTTTGGTGCTACTGTGGAATACTAGGATATGAAAGCAAGTTATTAGTTAGAATTTGTGGGAGAGAAGAGACAGTGCTCCTCTCAGGTAATGATAAGCAAAAGATGGAGCTTATAAACCAAGGTGGATTTTCAAAAGATCTTTTGGAAATCATTTCAAAACTGAGTCCTTTAGTGACTCACTAGAAGTCACACTAGTGGCACTGAGAAAAATGGTTGTTAAAACACTAAACAACTTGGCTGGGGGAGAGTTTTCTTAAGAAGCACTATGGAATTTAATATTTTGAGATTATTGGCTTACTATAAACTCCTTTTTATCTATGTTGGCATTTTTGATATATGGTTGTATTTATTACAGTATTTATTTCATCTGTTTTTAACATAATTTTAAACAATGTAGGCTCTACCTCTTTAATATAAATGTGAGCCATTTTAAGTGTTTTTTTTCTTAAAAAACATATCTTGACCAATACAAGGGACATAATGAAATTACGTGGCCTGATTCAGTGTTTGTGGATCTCTGAGTGTCCTTTGGCTATGGAGGAAATGGCTTTTGACTACATGCACAGCAGTTTGTGTTAAGGCTGTGCTTTGCCTAGCTCCTGGTAATCCTGGGACACTGCAGCTGCATCAGAATCACCCTGCTGGACTGCAAGCACATGCTTGCACACGCAAAAGTAGAAAACGGCAATTCAGGGCTGTCACCAGAGAGGTAAACTGGGATCTCCTCTTCTGCCAGTTCTTAGCATAGGGCACTCTGTGAGAGGGGTTCAGCAGGTTGCACTGAAACACCACGTCTCTGGATGCCAATCACTCCCATTCTCTTGCATGTGTCTTGCCCCGATTCAGCAACACAGTGCCTGAGAGGTCCTATTCTGCATTATGCCAAGGTTTTGTGTGCAGTCAGCTCCACTCCAGACCGCTCATTACTTTTTCCTTTCATGTCGCCTTTTAATTTTAGAATGTTACTTTATGTTGCGCCAGCTGGAGGTTTAAATATTTCTCCAGAAACTGGATCAAGAAACCAATGCACCTTGTGATGAATACATTAAGGCTACAGAGCTGCCACTTTGCCACACAGATTGTCACCTAACTGAATGGTTGTAGAGACATACCACCAGAGCTAAGCGAACAGTCTGAACGCATGCCTATAAATAATTATGTGAATCCCAAACCAAGTTCTGAGTTCATGACACTCTCACATTCACATCTAAATGAAGATGGGCTATTAAGTTGCACGCTCGGTCTAGAGGGATTTTTCAGCTGGCAATAAATTTCAAGCGGTATATTTTATGATGGCAATGAGAGCTTGCCATTTGCCTTCCACTGTGTTCTCTAATCCTGAGGCAAACCTAGCAATGCATGAGTTACTCAATCAACAAAGCCCAGATAACCAGCGCTTTGTTACAAAATGCTCACAGGCTCTGCACTTGGGAAACATTCTGCAAACCAATTTGAAAATCATTTTGAATAATGAGCATATCTGAGGATGTCACAATCTGCCTGCACACATTTCTCAGAGGAAGAGGTGAAAGGCAACCATGTATGCATGATGGATTAAACAAGGAAAGTGTCAGGATTTAACTTGCGATGTGTATCTCTATAAACCCTTAGGTATGTCTGCACTGCTGCCTTTGTGCCCTGACAGGCTTGTGATGGTGGATTGAATTTGGGCAGCTGAAGTTTTTCCTGTCCTTAAGGCAGGCATGTGTAATCTGCTCTCTGAATCAGCTCTTGGACTGATAAAGCTTCCAGTACAGTGCATGAGGATAAACCAAAATGAGAACTTGTTTACCTTCACTGCTGAAAACTGCAGTGGATGAGAAGCTCCTGCCTGGGGAGCAACCATGGCCATGAGAGAGAGGGGTAGGTGAGGGCAAAGGATTTTGAGTTGACCCTCCTGCTTTGAGTGCAGTTGCAGACCTTTTCTTTCTCAGCTCTTGCTCCTACTCTTCCATTCACCCACCCATGAGGTGTTTTCACTAGGTGGCACAAAGGTATGTATAAGCTTGAGGCCAAGAATTGCTTTGCTTTGGATGGATGATTCACCCACCTTGCAGTGGCATTGTGGGCTAAGTCACACAGGTGCCGATAACCTCCTGCCTGCCTCCCCACAACCCTTTTTGTACCCAGAAGGACAGGCAAGTTCACTGGGAAAGTGGTATGGAGCAAAACCTCTCTTTATGGCTGTAGAAAGAAGAGCAGACCCGTCTAATTGCTACCAAGAACTGCCTTATCGGAGAGGGCACAGTGAGTGAGATGGGGAAATGATCCCATTGACACTGGTCTAACCCAGGAGCTCAGAACTGGATGGCCTCTTGACCCTGCGGTGAAGATCCACACGGACACAGACATTATCTGCTTGAACACCCTGCCTCTCTGTGCAGAGGGGCCTGTGGAAGGTGCCTTTGGTGGTTGCAGTTTCTGAGCAGGGGAGCCCACCTGACTCCCGACACCTAGCCAAGATGCCTGGGTGAGCAGTGTCATCCTCTCCTCTCCTGGTCTCCTTCTGAGGCCAGTGGCTGATGTGTAGTCAGCTCCAGGTGGTAACTCAGGTCCCAGGGTACTGAATGGTCTTCTGGTGACATCTTTATCTCCTCGCTGACACAGGGACACTGCAGACGAGCAGGTATCTTAGGCACCTCAGTTAGGTGGCTAAACTTAGGTGACATTGATCTGCCAGTGCTCTGTCCCTTCTAATCCCCAGCTGCCATTTGTCATGTCTTTATATATATAGCAGTCTTCTAAAGAAAACAGTGAGATATAAATTCAGAGAAAAAAAATCAGGCTGAAAACGCTTTCGTAACTAACACTCCCACGGAGAGGTAAGAACAAAAGAAGAAAGGCCAAGACAAAATATCTGCAAGTGGTGCCGGGGAGATGGAGGAGGGAGTCACATGCTTACACTTCTATTGCCAAGCAACCAGGAAAAAACCCATATGATATATCACCGGTATAAGGGATTTGGGGTTTTGGTTTTTGTTTTGTTTTGTTTTGCTTTGAATCTAAAGCTTGCAAAGTAGCAATACATTTGCAGGAAACTTGAAATCTGTGGCATAGACCTACAGAAGGAATAGCTAGTTTAGGAAGACATTTTTTAAAAATCTTGGTGCAAAAAGTTAAGAAAAATATCTATTGGGCAAAAGAAAAGAGATGAATATACAAAGAATGGAAATCATCCAGGAACAGACAGACAATCCTTTGAGTTAATCATCTACAAAATTATCTACTAATATAATCCAGATTTCTCACCCATCAAACAGTGTTGGCAAGTGACATTCCACCCTGTACAGCTCAGAAAAATCCCAGATTGCAATCACTGTAACAGGAAGAGCTGCCTCATACCAAGATTGTGTTTGACCTCCTCTACTTCTTTCTCTCTGTTTTTCATGAATAGATTGTGTCTGACAAGAGAACAAATCATCTGCATATACTCAGCAGTAGATGTAGAGGTTTTCTTTGCATAGTGTTGTGTCAGTGCACAATTTGTACAGCATAACATGCTTTATTTATTACTCCTGAAAACCAGGCCCAGAGTATATATCAATAGGTTTCTTTTGCATATCTGCACCACATAAGATTAAATATATTTATTTAGGACATATCTCTTGTCTGAACTATTCTTCAACCTTTGCAATGACAGAGACTCCTCAGACAGTATTTACTGGACAGTATTTTCCAGGCTCCACAGCCCCTCAGATCTCTTTTATGGCCCAAAGTGTAACTTGAGTCATCAGTTGCAGCTTTGTCATTTCTAGCGCAGACACAGGGCAGTTTACATCTCCGTCTTTACAATTGTTATTATGTACTTCACCAGCTGAACTTCATTTTCTTCCTCTTTTTCCCTCACAGGTCAAATTTTTTATCCACCTGATTATTCTCATTGCTTGCCTTGAGTGAGACTACTTCTTTCTTGAAGAGCGGGACCTGTTGCAAGACGCAGCTGAGCTGCCCAACTAAGGACCTTTCCAAGCGGAGGAGACAGATTACACCTTGCTTTTTGCAGCTTATGTGCCTGTTTCACAGTCTCAATATGGTGTTTGCCCACTTCTCAACACTGACATTTTTTTCTGATATACATCTGTTGTCCATGACCAGCTATTAAATTATATCTTAAAACTGCAGAATATAAAAGAAGGGCTGACTAACATGAAGAGTAACCCTCACAGCTTAGTTGGAGAACTCGGCACAGTAAGCATGAAGACTTGCAGAGTACATTGTGATCCTGAATGTCAGATGTGTGGTAGGAGAGAAAGGCAACCAAACAAACCAATGTTCAGCTTTGTTCTGCCTTGGCTTATGGTACTTTGAGCTACTAAGGCTACTTTTAATGAAAATATTGAAATAATGTGAGGTAGGTTCAAATATTAATCCATGTTTCTTATTTCAGTGGGTATTTAAAAGGATATAAAGGCAGACAAAATCAATGGCAACAGAGGTGACTTTTCCAGAACTCTTTGCATACGAATCCACCAAATGAGTGGTTCTGATTTCTGTAAAACCTGAGAAGTGATTGCTATTTGTCTCACACTCTTCCTTATACTTCCATTTCTTTTGCTTTCTGCTCTCTTCCAAAGCAGATCCCCAGTTACTCTTGCCTTCACTGTGCTGTCACCCTCTGACCTTGCTGCTGTGAAGATCTCTTTCCAATAAACACCTTAGCTGCTTTTGTGCTCTCTCTCCTGCCCCTACACTGCTTCTCCAGTCAAGCTTTTTCATCTCCTCCAAGCCAGCCATACTACTGACTTTTTAGCTGTTCAAGATCTCCCCCAACTTGCTCTCACATAGCTCTGAGTCCCTCTGCCCAACTTCCAGTGCCTTTGAGGCCACCATATCATCTGCCACACTGCCTGCCAGGTCTGACATCTGGATTTCCTTCCTCTGCTCCTGGGCTGGAAGACAGCTTCTGGTGAAATCACTGTGTCCATGCACTTTCCCTTGCCACATATTCATTCTCCTTCAAAACAGCAACACAGGGTAGCAACAAGCTAAATACGATGCAAATTTGGTGGCAAGTTCTTTTTCTACAATATATATAACACTAAGATCTTGGGGTGGAAAATAGGAGAGGGATGCTTACCTCTAGCTGTGGCATCATTCTTCTTAGAAGCCTGCACACTAGAGTAAAGAAACTGTTTTCCTGCCTACACTTTTCTGGCTCAATGTCTCTGTGAAAATCATTCCAAATAGTAGTGCTTGCTTACAGGTTATACCCCTGCAAGCAAACAAACTGATGCTAAGTGTCAGTAACCTCACATGTGAGGACCTGAAACTAAGAACAGAACTGGCCAGCACACACTATAAATAATGTCTCTGGAAAATAAGAAAAAGGCTCAAGGACAAACAGCTCAGAAAACTTATTTTTAAGCACTCCGAGAAAGTCTAAAGCTGAAAAAGTAAAAAGCTGACAGCTAAGCTAGTGAGAAGGATTCAATACTTTGGATATATGATAAAAAGGAAAAAAAATAAAGAGAAACGGGTACATTTACAGTGCTTGCAGTCATTCCCACCCCAGAGGCTGTTTGCACATACACATTCCCTAAGAGGGTGCAGAGGCAGCTTGCCACAGAGTTAGTTGCCACTCAACAGCTGTGCCTTTCCCGACATAGATTAAGTGATTTGGAACAGGAGAGAGTCTGATTCACAAAAACTCTGATTAATTTGAATTTTATAAAGCAGGGACTGTTAAAAACTTGTTCATGACAAAATATCGTTATCAATCTCCGTTATGATGACAGTGACAGGGTTAAAAAGAGATTGTGCAGTCTAGAAGTATACAAGACCCTACTGAAGACTAGAGAAGTGGTGAAAAAGATTTATAAGGGTTTGACTATAGGCCATATAAGTCATGAAATGTGCACCACAAACTGTGTACTTTCCTCACAGAGGTTTCAGGCAGGGCATAGTCAATAAACCCCAAACAGTACCTAGATGATAAAACTGAAAACATACTGTCTTGAGACCTTTGTCAGACAACAGATTGTGTCCAAACTTATATAGCCTGCATAATTGTTGCTTTACACATCTGAGGCCCAAAATGGCAAACAGACAGCATGGTGACTTGGATGAGAGCATGTATAACAAAAGCTTGCAATGTAGCTACTTTTGCACTAGAAGTCTTAATCAAAATAACTGCCTGATCAACCGTACACAGTACTTCCAATGTATTCCAATAATTTGGTGGTGTGTATTCTTAAGACCTTTTGGGAAGAGCAAAAAAATTATTCTTAACCAGGTCATGTCTCATTTTCCTGTTGTCAGAAGCAAGGCAAAAAGTGTATGCTTAAAATTTAGGAAATGACTAATGGGGTTACTGCGAATTTTTGGCATTAGTGATTTTCTTATGATTAATGACTGCACTGTTTCCCCACCTATAGTATCACAAATCAATATCACAAAGAGAAAACATTAAAAAAAAATCTCTATAGGAG
Organism: Balaeniceps rex; assembly: GCA_013401315.1. Lineage (NCBI taxonomy): Eukaryota > Metazoa > Chordata > Aves > Pelecaniformes > Balaenicipitidae > Balaeniceps > Balaeniceps rex. Next base: position 27,356 of record VYZW01047833.1, read on the forward strand.
AATTAACAAGTAAACTAAAGCAGCATACTATTAACATACCCAAACCAGTTTTGCACAGGACATCTCAAATCTGGCCAGGATTATTAGCTAAGGTGTTGTACTACACAAATGTGGATCTATTGTGACTGCCCCCATGCATTCATGTAGCACTTTGAACAAATGAATCCTCCTTGAGTCAGGAGCACAGAGCAGGGATAGCTCATCGGGGCAGCAGTACTCTGTAAATTACCCCACCCAACACTAACGTGGATAGAGGAGAATTTACCTCAGTTTGTTTCTGTTATTTTGTTGCCATCAACAAATTATTAGTCCATATTTGAAGCACATATGATAATACTTACTTTTATTTAGCTCATTTCTTCTGTCTAGCCTGAGCAGTGGCTTCATCTTTCTCCGTGTACACAAAACCCCACTATTTTCTTCCATTTCTTGTCTTTTTGAACTGCTGCATCCTGCTGTTGGGAAAAAAAAAACTTTTTGGCTATGTTAGGCCCTCTACTTTCTCTCTTTAATCAGCTTGCTCCTGAAGTTTCATCATTCTTGCCAGTCAGAGTCTAGATGCTTTGAGCAGCATCACTGGCATGCAGCCATCTTTCAACTGCTTCACAAACATTTTCATTCATTTTTTTTGTCTTTCCTCCATTTTCTGCAATGCTTCCTATTCCACAGTTTCATTTTATGGCCAAGACTTCAAATAATGAAAAGGCAAACAAGGCATGGCTGTTACAGCAATTAAACACAAAAATGACCGATTTGCTCACTCTCCCTTTGCAAATGCATTTCAGAGACTGCTTTAATCTCTCCACAGGCGAGGAAGGCACTTGCAGTTCTAGGTATTTCTATTTTTACCGTAAGGTGGGGTTTTTTGCTCAAAGAAAATGTATTTGGTATTTTACAACTGTGAAAAATTAATTTCACTCCAATACAATGACAGTGCCTTTCACAAAATCAGGTAACACATTTGAGGTGAAAGCTTCAAAGAACAGAAAGCACCTCTGGAGCCACAGGTATAATACAGATGCAAGTGTTTGGAGGAGGAAAGTGTTTCTTGTTACCTACAGTCAGAGTGCACACATATGAAGAAAATTACTTTATCAGGCACTGTGCAACAACAGACAAAGGTATTAATAAGTGGTCTTTCTGCACAACCTCACTGGTCTTAATTTTTAATACAATTACTGTGTTTTCATCAGAGGGCTCCCATGCTGGCATATGTAAGACAGCTAGGATTTGCATTTCAGTTCACAACTACACTGGTGAAAGCAAAGGGGTTTGCATCTTCTTGCGTTAGCTCATTTGGGATCTCATATATGCTCTGTAGGTTGATGGGTATCATTTCCCAAGACACAAATTTGTCAGTCGGGAACTTCTTCAGCACCCAGAGAATGTTTCCGCATTAACATTTCTTTTTTAAAGTATGAATAATTGCTATAATATTAGCTGAAATCTGCTTTTTCACTTTTCTGAGAAGCTGTAATAATACAGAAAGCATATTAATGATGTGGTTTGGAAATTTAAGTATCTCTTATTGACTGCCTAACAAAGCTGCCCAGCTTCAGCTAACGCTAGCTAAAAGGACACCTTTATTTCTGACTGGCTTACACAATGGGGCACTCCAACTCTCCCCTTGAACTAATTTTTTAATGTGTTCTAGTTTTTCTTTTTATCCTACTTTTGGCTAAATGTAAAAGCATCTGCTTATTTCTTTGCCCATAGCAGGCTGTTTGCTGTGTAGTTTTGGTCTGTTGGCAATTTTGTGTGACAGCATAGGTGTACAGAGAAGCAATCCCATGAAAACTGTATGTGACTTAGTCAGTGAAAAGAAGTTTTTAGACTGTAAGATTTTTCTTTTATGAATTTGTAGTCCTGCCCTAACTAGAGGTTATGGTGGGGGGGAACGAGGGAAGCACTATACAAGCTGTCAAGAGCCAACCTCTGAGTAAAGAGGGAGAAGGCAATTTATCACACATACTGGAGGTCCTGCCCCAAAGCCAGTGAGCTAGTAGGCCTGGGAATGAAAACTTCAGAGAATCACTCTACAGTTAATAACCAGTAATAACACAAAAAAGGAGGGGCTGGGGTTTGCCGGGTTAGGGAGAGAAACACAGAGAGGCTGTGTAAGAGTGCTTTGAGGCCATCCTGAACTACAGTTGAGATAGGAGAGTATATATAGCCTATTTTCAGACCTGTTTTCTCAAGAAATAATACTTGGAGACAGTTGGCTGGTTTTGATCGCTCTTGTAATTACACCTGGAGGGAACAGAATTGCAAGCACTGAAAATAACTCAGCCCTGCCAAGGTAATCACTGTTAGTGCTGCTCTGTGGGTTAGTTAATCAGGTGACTCTGCTCGGAGGTACGTGATGGTGAGAGGGGTAAGCTCTGATGGGAGCTGGGCTCAGAGGCTAGTCTGTAATACCCGCAGAGTAGACTGGACCACGGTGCTGTCCTGTGCATCCCTACCGCGGCAGCATGGACACTTGCAATTTGGTGGCCAGAATACCCAGAGACTACTCCTACATTGTCTTTACATGCCAGGACTGAGACATAGTGAAAAGTACGGCATGCTTCCTGACCTGTCTCAGCATGTCAGAAGGACTTTTGCACCTTGGGCACTCTACATATCTCATCCATCACTGCAGTAGGTGATGTCAGTATCCATCCAGGTGATAGCATCACAGGGCAGGGTAGGAAATGTTGAGGTTGCTACCAGACTATCTGCCTCTAGATAGGTGCTAGGTGTGCACTGTGGCTTGACTATATGATATTCGCCTGATTTTTGTCATTCAGGATTCTCAAAAGTCACCTCTAGCCTGTGTCCAGCCATGCACCTGCATCAGCGTAATGTTGCATCACTACAAGATAGTTTCTCCTTGTTTGCAGAACGGAAAGGAGACATCTCCAAAGTGTGCCGAGACAGACAGCATAAGGCCTTTTTAGGAAAGCCTGTGAGTGACTCCCCTGAGCATTATCAGGCATGTGAAACTTCAGTGAGGCAGTCCTGGGCAAGTGCCACAACCAAGGTCATCTGTGGTATCTCCATACTGCAGGGAGCGATGCGGCTAAACCTGCACTAACAATTATGGAAACAAATCCCTCCTTCTCTTCCTTCCCTGGTGTCGTGGAGCTCACCTTGGAAAATGGCTGGTGGCCAGATGGGATAGAGATTTGTCACAATTGGGGCTAAGTAAGGATTGGCCTGCTTTTGAAAAAGTTAGATGAATAAGAAGTATGACTGACCTGGTAATTGTGACAGACACTTGTTGTTAACAGGACTTCTTCCACAGACATTTAGTACCATTTTGACTAAAACCATGTGGTGGGTTGACCCTTGCTGGACGCCAGGTGCCCACCAAAGTCTCTCTATCAATCCCCTCCTCAGCTGGACGGGGGAGAGAAATTATAACGAAAGGCTTGTGGGTCGAGATAAGGACAAGGGGAGATCGTTCACCAATTACTGTCATGGGCAAAACAGACTTGACTTGGGGAAATTAGTTTAATTTATTGCCAATTGAATCAGAGTAGGGTAATGAGAAATAAAAACTAAATCTTAAAACACCTTTCACCCACCCCTCTCTTCTTCTCAGGCTTAAATTCACTCCTGATTTCTCTACCTCCTCCCCCCAGTGGTGCAGGGGGATGGGAAATGGGGGTTGAGGTCAGTTCATCACATGTTGTCTCTGCCTCTCCTTCCTCCTCAGGGTAGGACTCCTCACACTCTTCCCCTGCTCCAGCATAGGGTCCCTCCCACGGGAGACAGTCCTCCATGAACTTCTCCAAAATGAGTCCTTCCCATGGGCTACAGTTCTTCATGAACTGCTCCAGTGTGCCTCCTCTCTCCACAGGTCCACAGGTCCTGCCAGGACACTGCTCCAGCGCGGGCTTCCCACGGGGTCACAGCCTCCTTTGGACATCCACCTGCTCCGGCGTGGGGTCCTCCATGGGCTTCAGGTGGATATTTGCTTGACATTTTTCCTGGTTTCAGCTGGGTTAGAGTTGCTTTTCTTCCTAGTAGCTGGCATAGTGCTGTGTTTTGGATTTAGTATGAGAAGAATGCTGATAACACACTGATGTTTTAGTTGTTGCTAAGTAGTGCTTACCCTAGTCAAGGACTTTCTTTTTCAGCTTCCCGTGCTCTGCCAGCTGCACAAGAAGCTGGGAGGGGGCACAGCCCAAGATAGTTGATCCAAATTGACCAAAGGGCTATTCCATACCATATGACGTCATGCTCAGTATATAAACCGAGGGGAGTTAGCCGGGGGGCAGCGATCGCTGCTCGGGGACTGGCTGGGT
>VYZW01047833.1:31804-49747 GCA_013401315.1 Balaeniceps rex
TTTTGCAGTTTGCTTTGCTCTGCAGTGATTAGTGATGTCTTGCCTGGGAAATTTGTTATTAAAACAGTGACCTTGAGTTTTGTTTGGTATCTGGGTTCTGTACTGAAACCATTAATGTACTTCGGGTACCACCTTATGGAGACAATTAGCAATTATACTAATTCTTCCGAGAGAGTTTTTATGGAGGAAGTACAGAATGGCACCTTTGCTACTTTCTTCTATGATGTTTCCTCCTTCATTACAACAGCTTTCCAGTATTTTGAACACCCTTGGGCATTTAAGATACATTTATTGATACTTCTTGGGCAAATTGTTGTGGTTTTGTCTAAGGTTAAGAAGCAATTTAAGAATATGATCCAGAGATCTGCCCCAGGGCTGGATAGTTATGAGTGGCAGGGTGTGTGGGATAGCATGGGCAAATGCTTAGAACGATGGGCACCTCCAGTGTTTTGGAAATTCACCCCTGAGCAAGTGCAGAATCCTGAAAAATTAGTAGAATATTTGGAAAAAGTATGCTGTCACCAAAAAGCCAGCGGCCCCCGCCTCCCAGGCGCCGTGGCGAACTGTCCCCCATGGGCTGCAGGGGGACAGCCTGTCTCACCATGGTCTTCACCACGGACTGCAGGGGAATCTCTGCTCCAGCGCCTGGAGCACTTCCTCCCTTCGCTTCTTCACTGACCTTGATGTCTGCAGAGCTGTTCCTCTCACATATTCTCACTCCTCTCTAGCTCGAATGGTGCAGGTTTTTTTTCTTCCCCCTTCTTAAATACGTTACCACAGAGGCACTACCACTGTCACTGATGGGCTTGGCCTTGGCCAGCGGTGGGTCCATCTTGGAGCCATCTGGCATTGGCTCTATCGGACATGGGGGAAGCTTCTAGCAGCTTCACACAGAAGCCACCCCTGTAGCCCCCCTGCTACCAAAAGCTTGCCACGCAAACCCAGTACAAACCAATAGGCTGTGCAATTACAGTTTTGCTCTGTTTTCCATTTTGTTGATAGACGCTGTGGTGTATTTGTACAACAAACCAGGGTAAAATAAAAGATGGGCACATGTGTGTAATTTGTCTGCCTTGGTACCTGGGAGCAGCAGGTGCACACTAGAGTGGAACCCTGACTGAATTCCTTCCCCTTGCAGAATTCAGTTCCATCAGAGACAGACACATTCTGAAACTGTCAGTTCTGCAGGAAAAATTTCCAGGACTATTCCACAGAAAAAAACATTCCAATTCAAAATTTTAAAATTACCTTTTAGATAATTTCAAAAATATACTAATATTAGCATATTGTTGCTGCAGAATGCTATATCTGCTTACCAAAATACGAGTTTTAAGAAGCTGAAATTGAAACAGAACACTGTTCCACTGAAATGATTAATGTTTTTGCATGTTTCCTCTAGGGAGGATTTAAAACTTTTTGAAGGGAGGAAGTGTTTCTAAGTCAGAAATAAGATAAAATTTCAGGATTTTAAATTTCTCCATGTGTCAGGCTTCCCAGTCTTTCAAGAACATGTATCTCAGATGGTGAAGCACAAAAGTGCACTTATTCTTAAATGGAATAGGAACCACAAGATAGTCCCTTTCTGATGTAGCTGCTTGATACTGTACAAGAAAGATAGCTGGCATGACTCTGCTTTACTAGCTATCTAGGGGTTCATCTTCTCAGTAATACCCTGTTGAGCTACATCTGACAAAGCAGATCTTCATGCAACCTGTCATGGCTGTTGGTGCAAAAATAATCTTAAGGAAGAAGAATGGCATGAATGAGAACATCTTGGTCCATAAAGTGCAGCAGCCTGAGCATTGCATTGCAGACTAGAACTGATCCCATATGCCCCTAAGAATCACAAAGATAAAGGTATATCGGATTCCTTTGTGCCAAGAACTGAATAGCAAAGCACCACATCCAAGCCAATATTTTTAAGCCCAAGACAACAATGTCATGTTAAACAAGGGAAAATATACCTGCCTGAGCTATCAAATGACACTGCAGATGGTGAAGTGTAAGCCTGATGAGGCTTTTCACTGGGAAGTTTTGCACTTACAGCCACTCTAAAGAAAATAATTCAGAAAGGTGTTTTCAGAAAATAAATAGGCTGGTGGTCCTCATTTTGTCTCTGCCTAGGTGCTATACACACAGTGACATTGTCTATGTAATGATTATCAAGCATGAACTACAGCTCTATAAGTCTTCGTTCAAAAATCGGGTTGGACTAAAAGCAATCCCTTCAATAACATTTCATTTATTTTACATTCAGGATCTTGTTTGAGCAGGAGGCTGCAATTAATGACTGCATTAATAGGCTTAGCACAAACAAGGTACGTGTACTTTCTCTCCATTTGCAGAGCATCTGGTAGCAAAATTAACTGACCTTCTGTGATTCCTATGCATTGTCAGCGAGCGCAGTACCAGTCTGTCACTTCCCTTATGCCTTCTGAAAGCCAGACCGACCTACTTATTTGTAGTCATTAGCTTTTGTTTAGAAGGCAAAAGTTAACACTAAGATGACATTCACGTCATTCAATACCTGATTATCAGATTTCTGCAAATTTTGCATTAAGTTTAATGTACAAAAGATTATCAAAGATTTTAATGAATCATTGAAGAATGTAACGAATGTCAAGAGTATTTTTTATCTTTGCAGATGCTTCGTTCAAGCAGAAATATGGCATGAGAAAGCATTATTCTTTAGTGAGAATCTGAGATTGTTTCTCAACAAGAGAATGAAGCAGACAGTGGTTCTGTAGCCATTCTTAAAGTGATGCCCTCATCCAAAATTTTAGCCAAAACCCCAAATATTGCATAGAACAAACACTTTCTCTGCAAGTCTCTTTGAAGAGTGAAGTCCTGGCTCCATTGAAATCTCCTGTGGGAAATCATCAGATAGGTTTTCTTATGATTCTTATTTACTAATATGCATGTGTATCAATCAGGTAAGCAAATGATTCAAGTTACTCTAGCCATATAAAACTACGGAGTAACTGGAGAGCTAATTTTCTCTAGAGCTGATAAAAAACATTCCTGTGAAAAAGAACAATAAAATACATCTGGCTTCCAGCAACTGGATTAAAATACACCACCGATGCCTTTACAGGGCAGGTAGCATCCACAGGCTTGTTCCTGGGAGCACTAGGCAAACTCAGAGTTTCAGTCTCCAGCCCGAGACACAGAAGGAGCTGATATATTACAGGGAAGTGCTTATTTGAGCACAAACAACAGCCAGAAAAGATTTCCAAGTGAAGATTAAACTTTCAAAGCTTAAATACGTTTGCCATGTGCAATCACTTCACTTCATAGCTGTCAAAAAGAATCTGTTTCTGTGTTATTTCTAGAAGACAAGCAGATCTCTGGACTGTTAACTTTTGTGGTCAGCTGGCCTGGAGATGTCAAATTTTCACTCGTCCCAAACATTGTTTATTTGTTTATATTATTTCCTGGAAGAAAAGAGATGTATAGCCACCACTTTCACTGAAATACAGGCCCTCAATTTGGCCCTCATTCTCTTTCCAGTGACCCTAGCATGGATCAGGTTTTCCTTAGCTCCCCTAGATGCAACTTGTTTGCCTCAGTATAGAACTGGTAAAACTAAGAAAAGAGTGAAACCTCTGTTCAGGTGAGAGTTTTCTGGATCAGAATTATTCCTTCAGCCCTGTTCCAAAATTTGGATTAAATGATCAATTTTTAAGGAACCCTTTTTGCATACCTCAAGATTTCTGAGTCTTTAGGTTCCATCTATTTCATGTTTTTGAAGTTTGCTGGTTCGCTGGAAGGGAACATTTAGGTCTAGCTTTCTTTTTGTTGTGTTTGGTTTTTTTCTTTCCTGTTTTTATTCTTTTTGTTTCTTCTTGTCTTTCCTTCTTCCTTCTTAAATAGGAAAGATGTGAGTCTCATACATTTTCTTAGTTTAAGCATCTGATATTTTTAGAAAGATGTCTACAGCTGTGAAACTCTTAACAAAATAGTGGCAGCCAGCCCTACTATCAGTGACAGTAAGGAAGGCATGAATACCAAGCCAACATCAGAAGCAAAACTGGGGGCAGAGGAAATTGGGAAGGGCAAATTGTAGGGGGGAGTAGCAGGATCAGATCCCAGTGCCAGAAACAGAAACTGCAATTATTTTAAAGATCCTCAGGGCCTTTCTCTGAGGCCAAATGGCACAGAAGAGCCTGCATCTATATTATTAGACTCTTTTACTCTCCAAAATAGGGTAGCAATATGCGTATTGCCTATTGCAGATAGTCCCTGGTTTATGCTAGTTTCTGAACCATACCTGGGAGAATTTTGAAATCCTGGAACTGTCTGTGAGTTGTAGTTTACTCAGGCCAACCTGTGCAAGGGGCTGCTCTAAAGAATTAACAACACAGACAGCCAAGTTTCTGGGTCTACCTCATTTATCGATACTGACGTAGCAGAAGTTCTGGGGCAAAGGAGGCATCTGAGGGCAATGACCATATTCTGGTCTCTATCTACTAGTAAATGTCTATCTAAGACTAGGGGAGGAGACAAGTGACAGATGAAGAGGTGTTTAGTGCTTAATACCAAGTCTGGACCCCCAATATGCATGAAATTCTTTCAGAGGATCATTTCAAGTACAAAATGGGAGGTGCAAAGTCTCTGATATCCTCTCCTTCCATATGAATGTGATTACCAGACACTAAGGTTGAATACATCTAATCAGCAAGCGATAACACAGCCATCACAGCTGTGTTCCCTCAGATAGACTGACAAACCACTTTTAAGAAACTTGCCAGATATTGCAGGAAGGTTTCACATTCACACCACAGCGTGGTAGTAAAAACCACTGAGGTTTGGAAAGAGACTCTCACAGTGGCAAGAGGAGGGACAGACTGGGGGCTGCTGCCCTGAGTAGGGGAGCGAGGCTGTGGTTTCATGATACAGCAGTTTTGTAATCATTTGGGGATGTTTTTAAAGCTCATTGTCCTTACTTCAAGCTGTTGTCTGAGTGCGATGGGGACACAGCACACCATGGCAGGAAACGAGCAGCAGGCAGGACAAGGATGCCTGGAGCTGCTATGGCTGCCGAGCACTCTTCGTTGTGAAACCACAGCCGAAGCTCGCTGGAGGACAGAGACCTCTGCAGTCATGCCAGCTGCCCAGGCAAATAAAGAGTTGAAAAGTTTGCTTCTACGAAAAGATACAGAGTCAAGAAGTGTGCAAAAACAACATGCCTTGATGCAAAGCACAAACTGTACAACTGCTGCCCCCGGCTCTGGGGGTTGCACATGGGAAAAAGGGAGAAGCTTGGCTATCCAGAGGCTGTGCTGGCTGCAGTCCTCGCCAGCAGCCATCCAAACAAGTCGTCCTGCTTGTCTCAGTCAACGGAGGTTCACCTCTGTCCTCTCTCTCCATGGCCACCCGCTCTGTGTCACCCTTTCCCTCCCTGGCCATCATGCCAGCTGTTTGCCTGACCTGTATGCAGAGCTGCTGAACATCAGTCGACAGGTCATTCCTGAGCCTCTCTGACGTCTCCTGCTTTTTGCTGGCAGTCTGTACCTTTTAATGCACTCTGCATTCATTTGACTATTCATTTCATCTCTCTCATAGTCCTCTGGAGATACTTTATATAGAGAGATTCTAAATGGCATCTTCTGAAAGAGCACTTTTAGCTGCAACCACAGGGGGTTTTAACTAACAGTTGGGTCTTCAGACGGCCAACACTAGATTTATTTTTTAAATTCTTTTGAGCTGAAATGAGCTCAAAATGGAACCAGGCACATGGGCCAAAAGACTAAATATCAGCAAAGTGGATATGAACTGCCGAGCAAGCCTAGTTGATAGAAAAGGGAACTGTGCTACAGAAGGGCTAGAAAATATGAGCCTGGGAATTGTGAAATGACCCTGGAAATGAGCGAAACTCTTTGCAGCTCTAGCAACATCCTTCTGGAATTGCAGGCAGGACAAAGGGCTATTCTGTGAAACCTGTTATCAGATCTACCACCCTCACCTGGGCAAGCAAGCCTGTCTAACCCCGGCTTCTGCTGGGACTTTCAAGAATACTGAGGTAAAATCCAGGACAACCTTGCTTATAAATAAGCTGAATATATTTGTACAGTGGTTGGCAAGTAAGTGGCTTTGAGAATGGTTATAGACAGATAAAACTGATCATTCCCCTCTATTTGTTACTCAGAGTACTGTGTCCAGTTTTAGTTCCCCACACACAGGAGAGATGTTCACAAGCTGGAGCGAGTGTGGGCGCGGGCTGAAGCTGTGGCTGTGGGCTCTGCGGTCACTGGGACGGCCTCAGGGCCATACAAAGGTGCCACCACAGGCTTGGTAGCAGGCTACTCTGTCTGTGCCAGCACCTGGAGGGGACTGGGTGTGCACAGCATTGGAGAAAATGTTCCCGTGCTTGTGGGATCTCACGGAAGCTAATTTAAAGTATTCAACTGAGGTGTCTCAGCTAGGAGGCTTGCCTCCCTGTCTTCCCTGTACATGCAGTGAAGGACAGCAGGCACCTCTGTGATAGCTAAGAGGAAACATGGGGCCAGGATGTTCCTACCTTAGGCATCTTGGCTACGTGCTTGGTGTTTCAGGGGCTGATTCAAGGCCTGGCGTGTCCCAGCTGGCAGCTGGAGAGCGGCACTGTAATAGTACCCCTTCCCTTCAAGATAGCTTCCCCTGCAAGGACAAACCCCAAATGCTTGTGTACATGGTTGCTTGTCGGTGTATCAGCAAGTGGTTCCTGACTGTGCCTTGAAGATGTTTTGTAGGGCAGGCAGCAGCAGAAGATGCCTTGCCTGCAACTGCAGCTGCTTTCAAAATCCACAGCACAGACTAAGTGCATCAAATAGTGTGAAGGTTATCTTAAGAGGTGAAGAAACAGATGTTATCTGCAGTGATGAGATTTTTTAGCAAATTTTTATTAATTAGTGTTTGCTTCAGACCTCAAACGCTCAAACAGAAGAAAGAAGTAAAGGGTAAAAGCAGAAAAATCACAGGTTAATAAATAAATCAAAGAAACAAATAGATGAAAGACTGGGGCGTGGGGCAGGAGGAGGCAAAAAATATGTTGTTACCCATACCAGCTCCTTCAAGCAGGATCTTGCACTGCATTAATCCTTGTAGGTTTTTATCAGCCAGCGTTTGAACTCCCCCAGTGATAATGATAAGCCACCTCACTTGGCAGCGTGTTACGCTGCCTCGCTGTTCTCTTAGATCAGCCACAAAAAGTGGGAGTGAAACTGAAAATCCAGGGCTCCTGGTGCAGCGTGTGCTTAGGGCGGCTGTTTTTGGAAGGGTGAATGCCGGCATGGGTGACAGCGCTGCCCAGCCTTGCGCCTGGGTGGGCGACGCAGCTCTCCAGGGGCCGGGTGTGCAGCCACGTGCCACCTGCGCTTCTCCCCACGCCGCTGCCGGAGACAACCACTACCCTCAGCTGCTTCCCGAAAGTGCTGGCATGCCTGCACGCGTGCTGCGTAGCTCGAGGCAGGGGTAAGTGCCAGCAGTTCCCGTGTTGTCCCTGGGAAAGATAGAGGCAGAAAAACCACCAGCCATCGTCAGAACAACTCCGCTGCCCTCCCCTAGCCCTGTGAGAGTTGCGCTGTGGTGCCCCAGGGACATTTTATGATGCTTTTAAGGAGGTGGTTTCTACTCTTTAATTCATATCAGTCTTGTGTATTGCGGCCTCCTCCTACGAGTTAGCAATCATTCACCTTTTCGAGGAGCAGTCAGATCCTCAGAGAGCAGTATGTTGTTGCACTGCCAGTTATTATTAATCAGTATTTTAATTGTTAGTGTGATGCTTTAAGCTGATCAAAGTGGGATTTCCAAATAAAACCTGCAAACAGTGAATATATTGAAAAGTATGTTGCATAAAAATGAATCCCACTTCAAAGACCTTACTCCAGATTAATACTGCTATAGCTGAGAGCAGAATTTAGTCCCATGTTATTATCTCTGAAGGAAGATTAAGGCTCAAGATGCAATTAGTTTCAGTTTAGCGAAAAGGGCAGGATGGAACAAATATGCATCCAGTAGAGTATTTTCCATAGGACCAAGGAACCAAAGACCTTTTTCTGTTGCTGTCTGAATTATACATGTCTCAAAGTTTTGCCTCAACCTTTAACAAACCAGTCATTAGACAAACAATGCCTTTGCATTTCAGATTTTTTTTTTTGTATACTAAAATAATTATCTCTGTAAAATTCCTGGTTTAAACAGAAGAATATTGGTATGAGAATGTTTTAAGGAATAAAGTCTATTGCCTTCCTGTTTCAGAAAATGCTCTACTTATATAAGCACACTGATACTGGGTATAAACTCTTTTCCCCAGATACAGCTAATGCAATTCAAATCTTTATGTGAAATAGAGCCTAGCCATTTTCCTAGTCCTGTGTATCCCCTCAATCAGCATGAGGAGGAGGAAGTATATGAGTCACTAGAAATGTGTTTTTCACTCTCCAAAAAATTTAGATTTAGGAGGCCTATAAAGTGTGCTTAGTTTCAATACAGTGCCGTATTCTGGCCTGGCACTTTACTCAATGAAATTCTTTAATCTCCAGCAGTTTTCTAATGCCTTAAAGTTGGGATGAATCAGGTCTATTCTTTGCTCTTTTTCTGCTATAATTGATCATTTCATGGTGGTCAGTTCCCCTCTCTCCTTTGTGTCAAATCAAAATCAGAGAAAATGTTGAAATGTAAGAAAGATATCAATGATTTTGCTAATATGGACTGTACGTGGCTTTGCGCAGGGACAGGCTCACACTATAGGGTTGCTAAATCTTTCAGCACTGAGGAATGGCACATTTAGATGGGATCTCTACACATTATTGTAACCTACATGTTATGCAATAAATGTTCGATTTGCAAGTCATTCTGGAGGATATTTCTTTTTCCTTTTTGAGAACTGAACTTAATAGAATAGCCTAAGGAGGAAGTAGGAATGCTAAAAAAAAAAAAGAAAGGACATTTTGAGAAAGTTTCAGTTTAGCCATAGCAAATATAATAAAGTGAACTTTATTGCATGCAGCAAATCATCCTTAAATATAACTTCTTTGAGAACAGACTTTGGGTTTGCTAACGCAATAACTGGTTGAGAGTAGCAAAAGCAATAAGGTCAAATCTTTATTGGAAGAGTGTTCATGGGTTTAAATTCAGCTGCTTTAGAGACCAGAGCTTCCCTTAAAGACTTTAAGGTCTCTAAGGTCCCTAAGGTCCCTAATTTATGAAAGACAAAATGTCTTCCCACTGGTCTACAGAGAGCATGCAGACTGCTTTCTGGAGAAAACATTTGAAAAAAATCTTTCCTTTTTCTCATAATCACCCCCTTTCTTATGGTAAGGGTGAGAAGAGTAAGAGTTCAGCACTACCCGTTTCAGCGTAGCCTCACTGATGCTGCAGTTACCTGTGTGCCCCCAGGCTGTCTGGGCGCAGAGCTCACAGTTCGTGTGCTGCAGTGGGGTAAGGTGCTCTACATTTCTTTCCTTGGTGAATTATAAAGAGAATTGCCTGTCTTTCTGGGTATGTGGGCTAAGAAAAGAAAGACTCTGGAAAGTTATCAGCACTCGTATGAATTAGTTTGCTAATTCAATTGTTTCAAAGCGTGCAGTCATCACCAGCTGAAAGTGGCAGCCGGTTCCCAGCCCATCGCTGGAGACTGGAAGACCAGCCTGGTTTTAGATCAGTGTCAAGCTCAAGTTCTTTGATTTTTGGCATGTGTGATGGAGGTTTCAGAATGTCAGTACAAACCTGAGATATATCCAGCAAAGACTTTGAGAATGCCCTATTAACTACAGCCTTTTCCTCTGTCAGCATGATTTCTCTTATTCCATGGCCCGTAATTTTTCCTTGCATTAAAAACAGGGTAAATAATACTTCCGACTGTTTTGGAAAATTAGAATCACTTTTCCATATCCTAAATGACCAGGCATACCATTTGCTATGTGGGATTCAAATTATGTGAGGGCATTATTTCTCAAGTATCATTTGCCAGCTCTTCTCAAACTCATCGGTGCTTTCTATTTAGCGCTATTTAAAAAAAAAATCTTTTGCATAATGAAGTAGGAAATAGGATAAAACAACAACAAAGTAATCATTCAAACCTCTTGAGAACTTTGTAAACCATCATTTATCATCATCGTGGATGTAATTTGTTTGAGAGTCTAAGAAGTAGAAGTATTTATAACATTAGAGTAGTTCGAAGCCAGAACAAGCAGTTGTGTTATATATCCAAAGATGGAGCTTGGAAAACCAGGAGCTGTGGTCAGCCAAAGGCTTTCACAGAGCTGAGAAGAATTCTAGAACAACATATGTATAGTCTGATAATCACTCGTGGAATATCTTCATACAAAATCTAGAGCCTTAGCTGTTCGCAGTCTTTCGCAAATACTGTTATTTATTTATTAGTTGTGTTTGGTGCAGCTGTACCTAAGGACTGACTTGGGAGCCCGTTTGTACGCAGAACAGTTGGATGTGGTAAGGATCAGAAATAATAAATGCATGTTGCTTAAAACATAACCCTAAGGAAAATTCAAACTTGTATAACCTATATGCATTTGTGTCAGCCTGGCAATCTGAAAAATGCCCATGTCAAGTGCTATTTTTTGAAAGGTAGACTAGTATACTGACAATCCAGATTTAAATTCGAACGTTGACCCTAAGTTCATACCTGTAACACTCATTTATAATGAACCTGGGAGAATATTGTATTAATGAATGCAGTTTATACACTACTGGCATAAATGATGTGCCACAGATGGAGAGATCATGGTGGGATCAGCTTGAGATGCATATATTTTTCTGATACATTAAGCCAAGGGACTAACTACAGTGCAGTTTCTCATGCTGAGGTATTTTTGACATATTTTTCCTTACGTTTGCTTGTAAAGACAGAATAAATTGTCCTTGACATTCGTAAACATATTTCTTCTGTCAGTCCGTGCCCCTTCCCTCTCTATGCGATGCCCCATGGAAACAGTGCATGGGGGAAGCTGTGCTTAGTATTCTGCAGCGTCGAGTACCTGAGAGCTCTGAAACGGGAAGCTCTCCCCTCCAACAAATTACTGCAGGGAAAAATAGACCATGCTCGCTTTCAGCCTACAAATATTTGCTTTTGTGAAGTGTAATGCAGTTTAGGAAAACAACGCTGATGGCATTTTCATATGAATCTGGATTTCTTATATTACTGAGTAGTGAAGAAAGATGAAGAGCTGAACCATCCAGATTATTCTAGGTAATAACATATTCCCTGGACTGTATTTGCCTGTATAAGTATGCGATGTTCTTTATACATGTATGTAATCATGCATGTGTACATTATATAGCTTGTTACCACCAAGAAACAAAGATCCTACTCCAGCATCTAATGATGCTATCTGTAGCCCAGCCTTCCTCCTTTTCCCACACTCACTTTACTTAAAGAACTCATTTGAGGTAGAGATTGTCTATAGGACTGATGCTGGTCCTTTGTAAATGTAAATCCATTTCAAAAATTTGCCGATGTTAATCTGTCACACAGGTCTTTCCTGCAAAATTGCCTGTCAAGGCCTTCTTTGCGATCCTGCTTAACAAGAACTTAAATGTTTAGGCTGATGGTGCTCTAAGACCCCTGCTTGTCATGCTGACAAATATGGTTGCAGCGTTTCTTAGGATTTCTCTGCCTGTCTGGATTAGTCTGCTGTCTCCAGTCTTCTACTTCTATCCTATGCTTTTTTTGTTTTGCTTTGTTTGGTGATTTATACAGCTCTTCGGACAAAGGAATGTTGGTCCTTTTGCATTAAGATAATGCAAATAAATAATAATAAATGAAAAGTGAACTCACGAATAATGCAAAACAGGACAAGAAATGAACAGCAAAGCCTGAAGGAATTAAACTAAATTAAATCAGACAGACAAAAAAGAAAGAAACTCAGGAAAGATATCCTGCTTTTTCTCAAAGATAAAGAATGTAATCTGTTTTCTATTTGAAGAATAACAGGATTTTCACAAGGTCCTTGTTGGCTAACTCAGACACACTAAGGTACCAGAATTTGATTATTTTTTCTCTTCTTTCAAAGTAACCACTATGGCAACAAATAGGAGATTCCTAAGCAGCTGCCTACAGTGATGGTTTCATGTATTCAGGCTCTTTGCACCTGGAGAAACTTTGGAATTCAGATGAGATTAGAGCACTTGCAAAATATAAGCTGTATCAAACACAGAGGACAGGCATTCTTCGCTCACAAAAACTATTGTGCTGAAATGCCAAATGCATAGCTGAGCTGGTCTGCGCCCTGTGGTCCATCTTGCAATGCTGGATTGCAGCTAAAAAGGTTGAAACACTACCCTGCCTTTGCGTCCTCCCTCTCCCTCTTACCCCAGCCAGTGCAGAGGCAGTACACAAAGAGCAGCACGCCATTCAGCATCCCTTAATTTCAAACCCACTAAAAATGGATTCATTGATAAAAAGGCAAGCAGAAGCTGGCAGCTGGTGCTCTGCAGCAAGCATGGGTGGGGCAGAGCCTGCGGAAAGCGCAGAGGCGTGAGTCGGTGGGAGTGCTTCTCACAGGGGGTACCGAGTCCTCAGAGGAAGACGACTGTCATAACGTGGAGATTGGCACTGAATATTTGCAGTACGTAATCAGTTTAGATTGTGTGAGAAGTGGGACCCAAACTCTGCTCCACTTAACCCAAAACACGGCATGTAAGATGCCTCTGCAAGCTCCGTTTCCATGGAAATGAACGTTAGCATTAGCTTCCCTCAGTAAAGTGAATCTATTAGACCGAGTTCAGTAAACCAGGTATTTTATCCCATTTCACTCAGGGAGAAGATAAGGATTAGTTTGAAATCTGCACGTGGCATTATAAGAGCGTGATTTGATTATTCCTTCAGGGCTTTATAAGATTGGGAACTACTAGGCTGTATTATGTAGATAGAACAATACCCATTTATGCTGAGGCTGACTCAGATGCATAACTCTGCCAAAGCCTTACAGATCTTACACCAAAAGGAGGACAAAATAAATTTGAATGTATCTGCCCTCAAATTGGTCTTTATTACTGATATGATCTTCCAAAAATAGAATGATTCTGATTTCAAGAAGCAAGGAGGTGTTTCAGTTGCCCTACTGATTTTTTTAAGGATTGGATCTATTTCCTAGAAATAAACCCTCTTCCTTACCACAACATTAAATTATTAAATCATCCAAGTCAAGTGAAAAGCAGACCTTTTATGTAATGATATTAAATAATAAGTTAAACTCTATCTCAAACATGGAGGAAAGGTGGAATTTATATGGATTTATTCTCAATATACATTACCAGAAATACTGTCTGATGGGTCTCTCTCCAAGCTGTCAAAGAAATGGCAAATCTCCAAGGAATTCTCTGGAAAGGAAAAGTTTTTAAATAAACCAAAAGAGGTTTCAAGCTATTTTCAAAGCATGGTGGATCACTGAAGTTTGACAGAATGAGCACAGTGTTTACTCAGTTTAAATGTGGTAATCTTATTTAAAGTGGTCAGTAAAATGGCTAACGCAGAAAAAATGGAACCATTTTTCTCAGTAGACCCATTCTCTTTTCGTACCTGTAAGCACCGGAAAACCAGAATATCTGTGGGACAGGGAGGGTCATGTCCTGGCCCATGGATCATTAATATGATTGGTAATTAGAAACTCAGCTGCAGAATCATTGGTTTCCTTCTTTCTGTGAGAGAAACCTAATAAGACTTCAGATCCCAGGCTGGATTCATGGAATTTGATTCACAGTTAAAGAAAAAAATTTTTTTAGTAAAAGATAATTTGGCCTCTGAGACAGAAAAACAATTAAACTTGCATCTAATTTTAAGTGCGTTCTTCGTTCTTTTGAGGTAAGGTCTTGATATAAAATAAGAGAAGGCTGTACATGGCCTATTATGCTGATATATGTCAGTTTGACTCCTGGAGTTTACGATATGTTTTCATAGAAAATAAAGTAAGCAGAAGCGAGGTTGCCTCTCCTGAAGTACAGAAGCACTCTGGTGAAGTCAGGAACACCCTCCCCTCCCACCAAATCCTGCAGGGCAGAGGGTGCTCATCATCCCTTCCACATTATCAGCACCTTACAGAACCGGGCCTCTGACAAGCCATGCCCTCCTAGCAGGGGATTGCAACAGATATTGGTAATATTATAGAGGATTAATGTCTTTTTCTTCTTAAATCTGAGGAAATTTTCCCACTAACTCCAAATTTCTCAGAGGCCTTCTGTGTAACACCCATGTCTGTAAAGTTTTCAGGTAAACATACACAGTCTTTGTTCTATGTCATTATGCCTTCCCTTGCAAACTTCAAACTATATAATAAACCGAAGATCCTTAAAAATGCATCAGTCTAAAGCAAATACATAGAAAAACCAACCATTTAAAAATTCCACACAAGAAACAAAATTCTTTCTAACACAAATGAGGTTACAAGAGTGTCTTAGTCTAACACAGCTAATTCTGTTGGGGCATAACCTGATCTTCTACCCTGCAACAATATACTGTTTATAACCTGCTCTTTTAAATCAGTTCCTGATCAAATCCATCCCCAGTTCATTAAAAATTATTCTACAAGAGTAGCTAATAATAGAACTAATTGGGACACAGGCCAACATCTCCCAGCTTCTTGATAGAGTTCTGACATTTTACTACTTTTAATTAAGCGTACGTGCTGGTGTTACGGTGTGCAATAAATAGTTCAGTAAAGACATGGAATACATTTCAGAACTCTTTTTGGGGAGGGGACAGATTTTCATTTGGTTTTGAAACAGACAGCCAAGGCCCTCTTACAGTTCTGTTCTTGAGCAAATACACCAAATTTTGGAAGCTTCTCTCATCCTCTTGGTCTCATAATCCTGCAAAATCTTCTTTTGTTTCTCAAGTTTTCTAGATTTCATTGCCTGTAACAGAAGCATAAGACAATTTTTTTTCTTGGTTAGTTTTATTTCATTAGTGATACTCTGAGCAGAGATCTGAAAATGAGAATGCATTCTACAAATACATTGAATTTCTGTTTTGTTTCCAAGACTGCTTCATATTTTCATTTCTCCTCTCTTTCAGCAGCCCACTGTTTGGGGGATGCAGAGCTTATTCTTCTTATGGCACCTGCTGAAATCTTTGTTCCCATTGCCGTTTAGGTCAATAGAAGTTCTGCAGCTGACCTCTGTGCAAGCAGACTCAGCCTGGACCACAGATATGTGCAGGCAATGGTACAGATCACATACAGAAAATAGGAGGGGCCTAAACCACTAAGGACATCACAGTATGGGTAGTGATCTTGCTCATGCCCTTTCTATCCACAAATAACACCTTCTTGCTTGACCTTCCAGTGGCCCTTCCAGCTGACACAGCTGGAGGTTGGGCTAAAACTTGGACTGGGAATTCACCTGGACTAGTAAACCAACCACTTCATAGCAAGGGCAGATGTGCACAATGCCACGTACGATCTGACTGGCAGCTCATGCCTTCCCACTCTTCACTTCATAAGCCAGAAGAAGAAACAGGGCTTTCTGTAACTCATCAGGAAGGAAGCATCAAACAGCTCAGGCCAAGGCAACACGAAGACTTGTACAACGTGCTGCAAGGAGTCCTAGCTGCACAGAAAGTCTGCTGTGTAGCTCTGCATACCCAGGAGTGATCCAAAGAGTAGGTGGCTCACTCTAGCTAATTTTTGGTACTGTTATAGTCTGAAGGCCATTGTCATGTAATAAATATTTCCTGAATTCAAACAACTGAGTGATTTCAATTCATTTCCATTTCAATCTATTTATTTTGTCCATGAAGCCATTACAGGTGTTTGACCTCCTCAGCTGAGAAGCCAGTGACTGGGTAGATAACAAGCAACTCCCATTTCACCCTTATAGGCTGGGTCTCAGCCTGCCTCTTTGCCTCCATAGTGTTTGCTTGTAGTTTAGAATAAGTTGGAGGAACAATGTGTAAAGGTGGTTCTGTGTCTGCATATATCTTTTCTATATTGATAAAAAATGTTATTTCATGTCCAGCTTTGCCTGCAGGATACTTTTTATAGGCATATAAGTCAACAAAGGGAAGTTCAGTGACATGTAAAACAGAGCTTGATACTTCATATATCAAAGTTTTAACTGGTTTTAAGTGTGTGTATTCTGAATAAGTATAACTGTAATTATTATATCACAACTTCTAATGAAACAATTAAAGGAAGAAACAAAAATTATGGTTTTGAGATACATTTATCTGTCGACTGTTATCTGTGTTCACTACCACACTAAAAATCCTAGACAACAGCAACAAAATTTAGGTTAAGGAAGATGATAAAGAGATTAGTATCTGATCAGGCATCTATAAACAAGTAATGTAAAAAAAGCTTTTTGCACATAAAGCCTAATTACTTTGGGAGAAAATCCTTCTTTGCACACAGAAGGACAGATCATGTGCTAGCTCTAATTTATGCTGATCCTTATATATTGTACAGTAGGGATCTGCCTTATCCCTTGGCTGTCTCTACGTGACATGCAATTTTTCACAGTACTTCCTAGTGATTTTCAGAATCCAGGAGCAATTCAGCATGGAGAACAATGGCAAACAAGACATGGTGAGTTGTGTCTGCTCATGGCAACACAGTTATGTTATCTTCCAGCAATATGAAAAGAAATTGCATGTTATTATGACTATCACTTGCTCTTGTATCAGCTGTAAAGTGGAAAAGAATTTCTACCTTGTCTTTCACAATCTAGCCATGTCTCCCTTCTAAAGTAATTTCCATCTTTTGTCTCTCTTCCATTATTTCTTCTGTATGAACATCTTAATTCATTAAGGAGATAAAGCCACGTAACTCCATGCACGACAGCTAACAGGCTTATTCTATCAAATACAAAATGTTTCTTCATTGTAACTTTTATGTTTACGATCTCTCTGAAAGCACTGCAAAATCCTTGGGTAATATTACTGGTACAGTAAGCATGGCTATTTTAGGTATATGTTCATATTTCAAGATTAGCAGGGGAATTTTTTTTAATATGGCAGTTACTATAGTGACAGTGACTGTTTCAGAGAGGAAAGATGGTATTGTGATAAAGATATTGTACTGAGATTCAGCTCAAATTGTCAGGAACTCTTCAGAGAGGGTCACTTACATCTTTTTATTTTCCAGTATTTTTTGTTGTCGTGGCAGTGCTCTGGTGAACAAGTTGTTGACCTGAATTGCAGGACTAGAGCTGGCTGAGAGTTGTTCTTTCATTCTGCCGGACTTTTCCACATTTAAAAAATGTTCTTATTCTGTATCAAAACAAACCCAAATCTCTTGAAAGCTATTTTGTGTAAGTAAAATAAACCATCCAAGAAAAGTCTAATTCTGAAGACCCATGGCTTGTGAAGAAGGGGGGCTTGATCCTAGACTGCCAACCTGTCCCCAAATGGCTAATACTGCTCTAGTATTGAGGAAGTTCTGTGATTTTCCTCATTTTGAAAAGGAATTTCATTCTGGATTTGAAACAAAAAAACCACCCAAACTTTTTTCTGGCAAGAAATTTGTCATAAGTGGCATGTTCCTATGAAAAGTTGAGTTTCTAATGAACTGGTATTTTTGCAAAGACTTTTTTTTCCCTAAAAAACAGCTGTAGCCTGCACAACTATGCTGGTCAGTATACAGATACCTAAATATCTGAAGAGAGAGAATCGGTCTGTATCGATTTCCTGAAGTCTATATGTGTGTGTAATTCTACAGCTTATGAGGCTGAGCTCTAATTCAGGCTTGGTCAGAGCATGCCTGTTTACATGCCAGCTTTTCATCCATAACTAGCAAGCTACGGAAAGCCTGTCCTCATAGTTGCAGACAATTCTCCTCATTCTTGCCCAAGATGCAAAGATGGAGCTCTGTAGTCCAAACCTCTCAAAACACACACCATGTAAGGGGGCTGCCATCTCACAACAAATTGTCAATGCCTATGATAATTACCAGAGTAGCCATGGTATTATTGGTGATGGCCCAGGTGGTCCATTCTTGCTTCTAATGA
>VYZW01047843.1:9821-46044 GCA_013401315.1 Balaeniceps rex
TCCCATCCCTCAGGCTTGTCAACTGCACCACTCAGCTTGGTGTCATCTGCAAACTTGGTGAGGGTGCACTCGATCTCGCTGTCTATGTCATTGATGAAAATATTAAACAGCACTGGTCCCAGTATGGACCCCTGAGGGACACCACTTGTTATCAGTCTCCATTTGGACATTGAGCCGTTGACCACTACCCTCCTGATGCGACCATCCAACCAATTCCTTATCCAACTTACTTCTAACCATGCTGTCTACTGCTGCACTTCAAGCTGTTTTGTTCAAGTCACACTTATTTAATCCAGAGTCTTTGGGGCTCATTCTGTCTACTTTTGTAGTTATCCCCTATTAAAATCTTGGATTTTAATTAAAATATTTCCCAAATTTATAGAATTTGCTGCTGAGGCGGAGGGTAATAATGAATAGTAAGCTTCTACCTGTTGTTCTGTGACAGTCTGCATTATTCAAATCTATACCAGGTGATAAAAGGCAGAAAAGAGCAAGAAAAACATCATACTGCGCAGGTATGAGAACTTGATGCCTTTAATTAGTTTCAGAAACGTAAGACTGTAGACTTCTTCCATCAACCCCTTATATTTTCCAGACTGGAACCAAAATGTAGTAAAGTTTTTATGTTATTTTTAAATTTTGGCTGAAGCAAGTTATATGTAATAGGGAGGACACTTATGTTGGAAAGTCTTATGTCACTGCAAATTTTGGCACATACAGTATCCACTGACTTAACAGCAGAAGTAGCACCATTGATTTAAAAATGTTGCTCCATGGTTTTTTTTAAATGTGTTTTTCCAGAAGACAGTAATAGGATTATTACTGTCTGATAATAGCTTGGTTTTCATTAATTTTCTCCAGTGTTTATCCAGCTCCAGTGTTTATCAAGGCTGTAAAAACAGGCATTCTGTGTTCTACAAAATTCAGCCACTTTATGTAGAACACCAGCTTTTTCTAAGACTGCAATGGTAATGTGTAGAGCCAGTTCAATAACCTTCCAAACATGTCCTCCTGACATAAATCTTCACTGTTTTCAAAGATATTAAATATTTTACTTTTTAATAAGTTGGCTTACAGAGAGCAGCAAGCCACTTGGTTACAGACACCAGTCTTCTGCAAAACTCATAGCTCACTGGTTCAGTTCTTAACAGAAATAAACAGGGGGAAAAATTCTGCAAGAAATCCATTCTTTTGTTTAGTCTTTCAACTGCTGCAGGATACTGGTATCAGAAAGATTTTTTTTTATTTTATTTTACAAATACCAAGCTGTGTAAGTCAAGGTCTGCCCTCAGTTCAACTCACAGATGTCCCCTTTGATTAGTGTAAAAGTGTAAGCTTAATCATTAAGGTTTATGTAAGTGGATTCATGAGTGTAATATGCTATTGGATAGCTCTCCATTACAGACCTCAGTGCCAAAAAGCATTTTTAGTACTTAATTCTCTCTTACAGTAACTTGTGTCATCGTATATAGTGCAAAAATGGAACAGGGGACAATTTCAAGCAATTTTTTGTTCCCTCTTACCCAGTTTGGCAAAGTTTCACCTCCTTATATCAAGCAGTCACCTGGGAGATGAGCAAAAGGCCTCTTTCTAGCTCTTATAAAAGTTCTACACCACCCAGGAAATCCTCTTCTGTGTTGTGTACTCCCTCGAGAGAACAGTATTATCCATGCACTCTATTAAATCTTCTAGAGCAAACTAAAAAGCCTTTCAGTGATAATACCTGAGCAGGTTTCCACTTCAAAGTTTACAAAGTACTGACGAAGCATAAGAAGCAGAGATGTAATAAAGTAGTCGTGCTTGTCAGAGGTCTGGTTACTTCAACTACAGGCAGGTTGTTTACATGTTCATTAATAACACTTCAGGGTATGGAGGTATATAGGTTTCATAGGTTCAGGGGGAAATAACAAAAGAAGTGTTCTGCAGGATAGAAGACTGAAAGTACATCAAAGACTACATTTAAGGTGGCACATAGAAAAAAGATGAAAGGAATGCTAGACATGCACCTCGAGCCATGTAAAAGGGATGAGGAAGGGTATACAAAGTTATAAGCATAGAAAAGTAGACAAAGTTTTGCAAAACCTTTATATTCAGTAACAGGACTTGAATTTGATGCAGAGAGAAAGAGCAAAGGACAAAGACTTTTCTAAAGCTGGAATATTCAAACCAGTGAACAATGTAAGCGGGCTGTAAGGAATCAAGTGAGGGCCAGGCATGCCAAAAAGAAGACTGTTCATCTCATGCTTTCAATATTCCTACTTTTCAAAAATGAGACCTGAAAGTTTATGTCATCTTACGGGGGGGGGGGGGGAGAGGAAACAGTTGTTTCTGCTCAGTTTACACTTCCCTTCCCCACTTCTCCTTTCCATGTTTTCTTGGCTTGAACAGCAGCATCCCATCCGCCCCCCACAAAGTCTGAAAAAAGAAATTATATTGTGATTTCATCCTAAGCTTCACTTTATGGACTTAACGGTTCTCTTGGATCTTGCACTTGGAGCTGTTAAAATTTCTCTGGAAACAAGCACAATACTTGGTGGAGTTTTTTGTTTGGGTTTTTTTTCTTTTAAACAAACTCTCAGAATATTTACATCAACAGCCCAATGACCAAAATTACTAGTTTGTACCAAAGAAATAAAGCTCATCAGAAAAATGGATGCACTGAAGCAAGCATCTTCCAGAGCCCCACTACAACTCTGATTAGGAATATGGCATCACTACCCTATACAGCCTAAGGAAACACAGTCACTTTGGCACCTCAGTCTTCACATGGGGTAAATATTTGGGGGTCCTCTATTAAGACATTCTAGGAAATGGGGTTATGCCAGAACAGCATTCTGGGCCTCTTTTAGCACTGCTCCTCCTTAGGGTACAACGTAAGCCTATGGAGAACAGGGGAAAGGAGATGGCACCATTGCCAGGACAAGCCCCGTAATCAATTGTTAGGGAAAGAAGGGGAGGCAAAGTTCCAACTGGAACCCACGTTAGACTAATACAACTGAAACAAGTTAGTCAATAGCAATCATTCTTAAATACTTGAAAGTGGTCACACAAGAGAGTAGACTTCAAAGCAACTTCAGAATAATTTATTTAAACCAGCACCATTTCTGTGTGCAGCCCCCATGAACGTATCAGCTCAGAAAATTTACTTTGTACAACTATGCTCCACATGGCTTCTTTCACCATCACCACCTCTATAAAAAAAAGTGATCAGCCTTCTTAGGAATAAACCACCCTAACCACAATGCTGACTTGCTGAAACAGAGATAAGGGGGGGAAAAAAGAAAGCACTTTTTAATTCAAGTTATATGAATACTTGGACTATGCTATGAATAAGTAATGATGGAACAAAGTCCCCCAGACTTCAAAACACAAAGTGACACGTATTATCAGAAATGCATTCAGTCAGCTTATGACCATAATTAATCTGGTGCAAAAGAAACAAGGATATTCAAAGTCTGGTTGGGAACTCAGAAATTAAATGTGGAATTTGGCAACATTCACAATCAGGCATGCCCAGATGTCTAATAAATCCAGGCAGACAGCCACAGTAATTTTTTCTCTAAAGACTATAAAAGGGATTTTTATGAGAATATTTAAAACACTAAAAGCATCAGTAAAAAGACGTTGGGTTTTGTTACATGTGCATAATAATGTTTCCATAATCAGCATACTCACATTACTTATTTTCTTGCTAGTTCTACCATTTCTAAATGTGTCACATCTCGTCAAATGTGACAACTTCTGGCAAACCTACTGATGGATCTGTTAGGCCTTAACTCTTCAATGATTCCTTTAAGGAACACCATAAACAAGAACATACACAGTGCTTCATTTGTGAGTGGTTGTTCTTTTTGGGCAACTAAGGCATCACCTGAGGTACTCATCTCATGCAAATTTCAGAAAACAGAAATAATGTGATAAATTCTAGTAATTTCCTCTAAATTCTACAGAGTGAAAAAGTATTTTAAGTAGATTGGAGAACTTTATAAACTATTTCTTTTCCATACACTGTGTCATCTAATATAACTGACATTCTACAGTTTTCTTTTAAAGCAAACAAAAATAAGTAAATCATGTTACAAACTACAGGTTTTCTCTGAGATGTTAAGAACACTGTATTTCAGTAGCCAGCAGAAGAGGACCTAGAACAGAAGCACAAAATCACTGCATTAATAAGGCACTAGCTGAAAAGCAGCCGTTATGTCAAACAATAATTAGAGTTCTGGGCTAGAGTGTTCATCGATAAAAGAAAAACAGAAAATACTAAGGCTGGGACTTTAGCTGCCAAATACAATTCTAAAATCTTGTCTCAGTTCCACTACATGTTACCTGCAATAAAACTGTCCTTGAAGCCAATGTAAGTAATACTCACAGGTTGAGCACCTGTGGTATACAAGATGTTCAGCTCACAGCTGGAGACAAATCCATGTGACTCAAGCAGGGAGGAGTTTGAGATCCATTTTTTTGTCATTGGTTTAACGTCAACTACAAAGGATCCTTTGTCCACCCTGAACAACAATAAATTTCAAAGATATTTTGTCACAAAAGGAATGCAAGACTCCCAAATAACTGAGTCCTATTAATTACTGTATAGTTACACAAACCTATCTTTTCAGAGGAAGTATAGATCCTTTCCAAATTGTAATTCCACCAGGCATTTATGACTGGAAAGAATAAGACCCTCATAATCATGAGCACCTATCCAATAAACCTGAAATGATTCACTCTGGTCCTTTCTTGTTTGCAAGCTGAGTAGCATCTACCAGTGTCCTGCAACAAATTAATATTCTCTAAATTCTCATCTGAAAAAAGAGCAAAGCTTTTAGTTGAATCTAGGTACAATAACACTACTAAACATCATTTATCAGAAAGCTAACATTTCCGGCCAAATAGTATGCCTTATTCATGCCAATTCTTCTGTTGAAGTCAATGAGATTAATTGTATGTGCTACCCTGATTTTGGCCTTCAAATAATCTAATCTACTATTCCACTGAAAACATAAAATTCCCAACTCGAGTGTAGTGATCAGTTTTAAAGCTATACTGTGTGTGCCAAGGCATGTTACATATTAAGAACTAAAAATTGTCCAAATTTAACAACAGTTATTCTCTCATGAAGTCCAAAACTTTCTCAATCTGCCAACATTCTACAGTTACTAGTGGAAGACCTGACTAAAAGCATTCACACCACAAAAACTGTATGAATTGAGCAATTAACTTGAAAATGGGAATTTAGTCCTTTATCTCTCTCCAGCTGGCTCTAATTTGAGCCAATTTCTGTTGATGTATTAGAAATAGAAGTTTAACATGATTGAATTTGGAAGGCACTGAAGACAAAAAACGTGCTCACAAACACTATCTGATCTACAGAACTACCTTAAGATTAAAGTAATATTAATAAAGATACTAATAACATTAGTTCACTTGGTGTCTGACCGCCACAGCAGAAATAAAATAGTATTAGCTTGCAGTGTAAACTGAAAATTTTGTGGCCCAGATTCACATCTGAGCAAACTTTGTTTACACGCAATTTCTTTCCTGCATCTTCTTTCAAGGCATTTCACTTTAGAGATTGTCTTTATCAGTAAGTTATAAGTGTGCTTCCTCAGTGAAGACCAGTACTTGGAGACCCTCCTAAGCAAAGACATGTTTTCTATTCTTTTGTTTAATTCAACAAACACATTTCTGGTCACCTGGCAGAGGACCAAATCCTGATTGTTGCCCCCATGCAAACAGTTACAGAAGTATACTTTCCAGCTTAGGAAGGAATGGCTAAAGCCATAAGCATAAAGCTTAAGAACAGGAATAGCAACTTGCGCAGCTCTCTTCTGATGAGGATGTACACTGTTAGCCTATGCAAGCAAAAAGAAGAAACGTATTTTGAGTAGAGACACATAACGCCAGTTTTACCTTTTCAGCACAAATGACAGAGCTAAATACCCAAATAGTTTGCTTTGGGACCAAATAACACTTACATCTGCATGCCTGAGGTTGTAAACTCTATTTTGGCTCATGCTGAAGCTCATTCTACCACGTTTTCAGCATTACCCTAACTGATTTCATGCAAGTCAAAACCAGCCCGGGCTTGTACAATCACACGTTTAATTTGCTGGGTAGGCATGTCTTCAGAAGGCTAGTGAATTAGTTTACTAACATTTCTTCAACATTTCCGCATAAATCAATGCAAGACAATCACACAGCAAAAGCAATAGAGTTCAGTACTGTTATAAATACTACCCATGAATGACAAAACCTATACATTTGCAAAGCAAAGCAAAAATAAATGCAGCCAGGAAAGGATGCTTCCTCCAGTACACTGATCTTTCCTCACTTGGCCAGTGTAAAGGGACAAGAGAAAAAACAGACAAACCCTCAAAACAATTATTGTGCACAACAGGTGACTCTGAAGACATTTTACTTTCAGTGATACAGGTTACCTTGCAGAATGTATGAGAAACAAGCAGCAAAAACTTTTGAGCTGAATATATTCTCAGCACCCATTCCCACAGAAAACGTGCGTGAGAGCAAAACCTGACCCAGCCTAGAAATACAGTCCCAACGGGACGCTGCCGTAGCTCTTTATCGTAAACCGCATTCAAACCCTACTGACGCGTCCCTCAAAATCATTCACTTTTTAAGCCAATTTAAATACGTTACTGACTTTTTTATCACCGCCGATTAAGCGCTTAAAATAAGGCTGGAAACCAGAAGGAAACCCTTCCACCAGCAGCACCGAGAAACGTACCTGGTAAGAAGAGCAGTCCCTCTCAAGACGAACTCAGAAATGTGTCCTCCACAGCCCTGTACCGTAGGCTCACACCCCGCACCGGCGCGGCCGCGAGTTCCAACGGCCACCACCAACGGCCACCAACGCCCACGCACGGCCCCCGCCCCGGTCCCACAGGACGCTTCGCGCTCGCCGGCGGGATCTCCCCTCGGCCAGGCGAAACCCACAAGTGCCATTCAAGGGGAGGGATCGGTGAGGGGGACGTGACTAAGCGGGAGCTGCGAAGGGCGAAGCTCCCCGACCTGCCCTCCTCCACCCGCTACCGCCAAACTCGCTGGACCCTTCTGCCCTCACCCCGGTCGTCCATCCTGGGAGTGTGGGCGGGAGAGCTCATCCCCAGAGAGCCGCGCACCTCTCCCGCCCAGGCCGGAGAGTCGCTCACCTCAGCCCGGCAGCGCAGGGCGACTCCCACCTTCGCAGCCCGCCGCGTTGCTGGTCCCTCCTCGCCCTCGAGAGCCCGCCGCCGGCGGCAGCCTCTGCCCCCGCGAGTCCAGCAGACGCTCACCTGGCCCCGGGGGACCGCCCGTCCCGTCCCGTCCCGTCCCGTCCCGTGCCGTACCGCGCCGCCCACCCTGCACTGCCTCCCTGCCCGCTCGCCACTGGGCGCAGGAGGCGCGGCGGCCGGCCCCGGCAGCTGGGACAGCCGCTGGACGCGGCCGGGGGGGCGGAGGCAGGCGAGGGAGGTGCTGCGAGAAGCCGAGAGGGAACCCGGCGTGGCGGCGGCGGCCGGCGGGGNGCGGGCGTCTCCCCGTCCGGCGGCCCCGCGGGTGCGGACGTCGTCCCGGGCCGCTGTGGGGAGCGTGGGCCTGGCGGGGCAGCTCCTGAGACATGCGGCTGACCGAGGGCAGGTGGAAGGCAGCAAGCAGTACCGGCTAGGTTGAGAGAAAACGGGGGGACGCTTTGCAGCTGGGTACAACAAACTCGGGGGGGAGGAATTACCACTCTGATAAAACTGTTTTAAATTCCCTGGTGGACAAGGTGTGCAGTGTTAAAACGGCCTTTTTTCTTGTTTAGCTTACTTCAATTTTAAACCAGACTTAACTACATTAAGCCTTAATGTAAATGTAGTTTTTCAGAATTAGCAGCCTTCATTCAATTCCGTTTGAGATTCATGCCTTCAGTCAGTTCAGATTATTGATGGTGTAAATGAACTTCATGTAGCCCTCAGAAGGACAGCAGTAAGCTGCAGCTGTGGCCCTCTTCCCCCTTTTTAATTGTTTGGGATGAAGCGTATTCTGAAAATGCAGCATTTTCAATGACTTTTTTTTTAATTGCTTAATAAATGTTTAGGCACTGCTCTCTGCATGTGAGCTGGAGCTTTGGTCACTAGTCACCGCTGAGAAGATCCTGGCTCCAGGGCACAGCTGAGGAAAGCAGTTCACACTGCACATCCTGAGGGAAAGGCTGGAGCTTTCAGCAACAACTTTTCTCAGCGTCACTGAAGATAAGACAGGGACAAATTCTACAAACTCCACAGACAGCAGGTCTTCCTGAGGATGCAGCATGTGATGAGTCTATGTCATGAGCTGGATTTCATAGAGAAATACTTGGAAAGAAGAGCTGGGGTTAGATGAAGAGGCTTGTTTCATTTTACTTAGATCGATGCTGACTTTGGATGCTTTGGAGCCAGCATCTAGTGGAACACAGGCCAGTGCTTTTGCAGTTCCTCACACAGGAAAAAACAGGAGGCATTTATCTTTCTCTGCCCTGCTTAGTGGAATATCTTTAACTTTCTCAAATGTTTAAGTACCACAAATGGTGTTCTCTTCCTAGCTTATACTGCGTCTGAGAACTGTGTCTCCTCCTTCACTTCTGATCCAGATGTCTGAGTTCAATAAGGAAGAACAGGAAAATTGTCCTGAAGTTAATGCCAGGGATGTGATATGTGAGAATATTGTTTGTCTACAAAAAGACTTGCCTAGTGGTTCTACATCAGTGCTCTTTTGACACATCCACAAACTGTGTGCTTTACCAATGTGGCTTAGTGATGTTTCAACAGAAAGGCTAAAAAAGGTTGAATGAGGTTGGAAATTGAAGCCCAGCTTACCCCTGGGCACATTACACGTTGGCAGTGCAGGGTTAGTAAGCTTACTGTGTTGCTTGTTGTATGAATAATATAGAGATAAATGGAAGTCTGCCTCTGTCCACCCAACACCTCTGACAAATGACATGTTCTTTTGGATAAAAATCAACCAGTTGCTGAATTTTCAAGCACTGAAATGTAACTGCAGGCAGGGGAATTACCTCAAAATACCTATTCCCTTTCCACTCAGATCAAGTTCATTTATTAGGAGAACATACTGTGTAACTTACAGAAGGAAAACACTCAATTTGTATCTGTAATTCTTTATTTAAACTGTGTATTACATACAACTGGGTAGTGTCCAGTAACTTACAGAGAAACTAAACAGAATTGATTGGTAATGACCTAAAAACCAGGACTGAGTAAAGAACTTAATTCCCAAAGTGCATTTTTATCACTCTGCTTAGCTGGAAATGTCCCTGAAATCTATGTATATTCACTCAGATACCAGCGCGCCAGCTGTACAGTTCTAGGACTACACTGGATCTGGCCAGTGTTGCACACAAGCCAAAGGCAAACTCCTATGCACTTACCAAGAAAACCCAGAGTATAGCAGGTCTGAGGAACAAGCATGGATAACTGAATGATAAAGAACTTTTCAGGCCCATTAGCTTTGTTATGTTTTTGAGAAAATGCAAAAAAAAAGGGTTGTCTTAATTCAAATTGCTCAATGCCTCCTTTATCGTATGCTTGTGCAATACTGAACACCGGCTTAGTAGGAATGGCAGGCGACATATGCAGGTTTGAGAGAGTGATACTCCCTTGGAGAGAAGGCGGCAATTCTTCTCTCCCCAGGCAAAATGATCGTATTAAATAACGTCTTGAATAAAGCTCATAGCTCCTGGAGCTGGAAGACTCTCCAGAAATTTGCTGATCAAAAGGCAACTAACTTGAAAATGGGAGCATGGATACCATAAACTGGTGCTGATAAAAGTTTGGCCATGCATCCTCCTAGTAGAGAAATACTGGATTTCAAGGGTTTGACAATTCAAGCATTTTATTTTCACCTGTGTTCAACAAGATTGAACATAGAAACCCCAACAGTGACTCCAACAAAGCCAGCGCCTAAATTCCCATTAACTTCACCTTAACCAGAATTTCATATTATGCTATCTAATTGGTTTGGTATTTATGATTATTTTTTCTTTAAACTCTTTCTCTCTTTATTTATGTGTGTGTATACGTGTTTCCTAGGGAGGTAAGATACTACTGTGACATGCTGCAGCATTCATTTCACGTTTATAATTTATGTATTCAAATGGGACTTGTTCTAATGATGTAATTCATGTCTCAGTAGGAAAAACATGAGCAGTTGACAAGAGAAAGGGAAGAGGAGAGGTGATGGGAGAGGTGAGGTCTGTTTGCCTTTTCATTTGTGCTGTGAAGGTAGGACGCTGCTCTTTCACAAAGCTGCTTGACGGGACAGACTTGTCCTGTGCTTGCTTCTCCATACTCCTTCCCTATTCCTACTGCACAGGATTGGAGATTGCTTTGCCCTGTGGTATATATATGGTCAATTACAGGGAGTTTAAGTAGATTATTCTTTGCAAAACAACTAAGCATAAAGTTAGGGGAATGACTGTTTCAATGAATCACATTAGCATAACACCATTTATGTCAAATCTACCCAATTTAAAAACAAAGCAAAAAGACTGTCTGATAATTTCCATGACTCTCGATTTTGTGGGATTTTGTCTTCTTCTTTGCCACATTACAGGTTTCTGTGAACACCAGAAACTGACTGGAGGCACAAAGCAGCAGATAAAATGGTTACACTTCTCTATTTAATATATAAATGTAGCCCTCCCAAAAAATCACTCTAGTTCTATAATCTCATGTACTAGCTATAAGAGTCATGTAAATTACAGATTATTAGGTACAAAATACATTAGGTGTTTTTTTAAACTGATGGTAACCCTGAAAATTAAATAAAATCATCTATGATTCTTTTGGTCTATTTTCTGCTGTCAGCGTTGCAAAGATGTAAATGACGAGTGAGCAATTTTAGGATAAGGCAATTATACGGACTAGCTGTGATGCTAAAAGGAGTTAAACATATCAAGGGAGGAGGATCTTAAGTCTAATCTTAAAATGACACATATTTAGCATGAAGTTGAGAGCTCGGTTTGTGAAAAGTAGGCTGCATCTGTTCAAAATCTGTGCCTGACCAACAAATCCATATCTTACAGAAGAGTAGATATACCTATCTAACATTCTAATAGAATAACTACTTAGCTATATTCTTTTGTCAGAAAGTAGCATATAGGCGTGGATACCATGAGCGCAGTGTTTGCTGAATGTTAACTGAACCAATATGTAAAAGAAATCTCTTAGATATGTAATCATTAAATAAGGAGGTTTAGTCTATCCAGCTGTGATTTTACACATGTTGTCAAATACTAAGTGCAACACCCAGGGTAGGATTTTCTTTTGACTGTTGCAATTTCTTCATAAAAAAAGAAGTGTGTAATATCTTCTCTACTGAAGGTCCAGGAAGGATATTAAAATAGAATAATAACTATAACTCTGTGGTTAACTTCTAAGCTTCAACGCACCAAAGAAATATGCATTTCACTAGTTTTTAAAAGAAAACACATTTAGAGAGCTGTGCCTTGTGTCATTACTGATGACAAGTGATGTTTATGTTCACCATGTTATTTGGCCATATTGAATTCCATGTTGCAGGTCCTCCTGCTTACAAACACACAGCCATGTTATATCGGACTGTATTCCAGATCAGTGTCCCTATTGTCTTTACATTCCAAAATGGGATAAAGGTGGGAGGCAATTTGTTAGGTACCCAGGCCAAAAGAAAAGAGAAATCTTTGATGCTGTTTTGTTTAGCAAAATTTCATGCTACTTATACAAAGAGTGAGTGGTTATATGTAGCAGCAGGATGAGCATCCTGCTGTTGGGTGACCAGCCCTTCAATACTTCACCCTCTGCATATGTTTTCATGCAACATTCCATTTTGTGGAGTTGAGAGCCTTCATTATCACCTGTTGGAGTTAAAAGTGAACAGAGCACAAACTGAAATGCAAGAAATTCTGTTTAAACATCAGAAAAAACTATTTTATGGTGAGGGTGATCAAACACTGGAGGAGGTTGCCCAGAGAGGTTGTGGAGTCTCCATCCCTGGAAGCAATTCAGAAGCTGTCTGGATATGGTCCTGGGCAACCTGCTGCAGCGGCCCTTGCTCTGAGCAGGAGGTCGGACTAGATGACCTCCAGAGGTGCCCTCCAGCCTCAGCCAGTCTGTGCTGCTGTGAGAAGAACTGCTAACACTCTGCTTTCCCTCAGTATAAAAATACACTTTTGGCCAAGCAAAGGACAATGATCCTCAAATTGTAAAAAACTTGAAGATGACAAAAGGCTCACATACCCACAAGCCCAGACCAAGGTGCTAATTAACATTATGGGAAACTGCAAAGAAGAGTTGCCAAGGAAAGCAATTCTGAAGAGAACACCTGGAAAGGACTATAAAACCTTTCAACTCTCTATTTATGTCAGTGACTCTCTTTAAATTGTACCAACATTTGTATTTCCATTAAACAAGCACTTTAAAGGAGTTGTAACTTGTCCATAAAAAATGAGTCTGTGTGGATCTTGGCAGGCAAATTCTCATTCTGGGAACATTTCACATTTTTGCTTTTTCTTTTTTCAAAACTTAGTTTACAAGAAAGCTGTATTAACCTCTGTAAGTTTACACTGACTCTAGCGATTCCACATTAAATTCTCTTGTGTAGTAAGACCTTGATCATAGCATGAACTGTTAAAATATATCCAGGGGGGTTACTATACCCCTGTTGCTTCCCAGGTCTATGTAACTTGTAAAGCAACAGAGAAGGATCTTTTTTAATCAGGGAATGCTTTTCCAATGTATGGTCTGCAATGTGTATCTTTCACGTACTAGGGAAAGGATTTTAGCTTTCATGCCAAGTCCTTTCCTCCCTGACAACAGTTTTTTTCTTCTTTTCTTGAGAGGAAAGCTTGCATTCATAGTTGTCCTGTCTAAACTCTGTTCTTGGCTTTGCACAAAGTATGTGCATCTCAGCTGTACAATAAGAGGTAGACGGTGGCAGGCAGAGTAAAATGTGAGATGCCATCATGTTTTGAGGATCAGCGAGGAAGGCAACCTGCTTGTGAAGTATCAAAGGAGAGGAGATTTCCTTCTCCCAGTTTAACTCTACAATTTATTCCCCTGTTTTGCAGTGTTGAACTCTTCCTACACTTTACAGCAAGTGGTCGAATCGGGGGGTGGAGGGAGACCTTGGCAAACTGCTGCAGTACTTTCTGGAAGACCTTTCTGCTGAAGTTTCAACTCCTACGATTTTAATGCCACTGACCATATTCCTTTTCAACCTCGTCCATTTTTAAGTCTTTTACTGGTTTGGAAGGGAAGAAAGTAGTTCCTAAAAGGTCAGCTATCCATGTCCATGCTGCCTCCGATTTTACACCAGCATAAACCTGTTTCATAAAGTTTCTTTTTAATCATACTAAAACTTTTGGGAGGAAAACTAGAGCTTGGAAAATTTTCAGCTCCGAAGAGCCCTTCCTCCATGGCTCTGTCTGGGGTGCAGGAGTATATACATATGGAAGTCACAAAACCAGCTGGTAATACTGGTATTCTGTAGCAGGATTAAGGGAAAAGGGATATCTAGCTTTCCAAGGAGTTCAGCATGTGTAGACTTTACAATAAATGATTTCTGAGGTGAAGACTGGAATTTAAAGTGCTATTCAACTGTCAGCTTCTGGGACAAGCTATGTGCAGCTAGACAAGCTACTACAGGTCAACCACGTTTCAACAATCCTTACATCTGGTTGGGAGCAGATACTACGCATGGTAAGAGCCATCACATAAGATATGGCTGGTTATCTTCATCTGGGATGCATTGAAATCACTAGTGGCATGTCTAACGTCTGATGGAAAGGGACAATAAAATAGTAGACAGCAATTTGGTTGTTCATTTATAGACCAGAGATAATATTCCAACCTTTTTCTGTATACATTGGTTGTTTTATAGTAAATATCTTTTTATTTAATCTTTTAAAATGTTAACAGTGATGCTTATATGTCGTTCTTCATGGTGCCAGAAAGCTCTTTGGCTAAGTGAACCACAGGAGTTTTAATAAACCTCAGCACTGCCATTAGTTGTAATTTGACCGACATTCTGAATGCTCTGTGCAGAAAATCCACTTCTTGTTTCTACCTAGGTCAAATAATTTGCAATATTAAATATTAAACAACCTATAATACTGGATGATTGAGATAAAAAAAGAAGCGCATAAAGCCTTAAGTGCCAGGAAATTAATGGTTTTTTTTACCCTTAGGTACCTGTCTCCTAAAATAGTTTGGAATGTCTTCTTAAAAGTTCTAGATCTTTCACAAAACTTGATTTTATTTAAAAAAAATAGTTCTCCCAACTGGAATGACTCAGTTGAATAAAGCATATTTTTATAATAGAAGCTATTACATTTTGTGTCATGGCGGGAGGGAGAACCTTTTTTAATTTAAAGAATTACAACTTTTTGGCTGTAGAGCTTTTCTGTATTGAATCTCTTACAACTATTTTTGGTCTTGACTTTTCTTCTTCCAGGCTTCTTTGCTATTTGTCCTGTTTTTCAGATATTGTATGTATTTATCTAGATGAAAGCCTCCATTGGGATAAGCATGGTGAAGCTCTGTGGAGCTTAAAGGAGTAAAACCTTTGAAAGAAGACTGTCAGCCTGATTCTAGACCATTGTATCTTTTCTACAAATGTTTTTCTACTCCGGAAGCCTTACTTACTCCTATTGCTTGCTTATATTACTTATTATATTGTATTCTTAACCACTTTTTATATCTCCAGTTCACCATTATATTCCCTCTTCCTACCCACCCTATTTTGTTTTGCAGCTAGATGCAGTAGTTTGGCCAGCCATGGAAAACAGGATTGTACTCCCTTAAATCCAGCTTTGCATAAATAGAACTCACTTTAACGTTGAATTTGATCCACATGCTAATTATTGTACTGAAATCAAACGGGCATTTTACTGAGCATACAGGTCCTTACTTTTGTATCTGTTACGCTTGGGGGAATCCTTCACAGCGTCTTTAAACTCTTAGCAAAATTCTCCTTGAGCCAAGCAGTCATATACCTATACATCATATTACAAAAAAGAAGATATCGCTATATTTCTTTATACTAAGGAGCAACTTTAAGCTCTCACTTTAGGTTATTTTACGAGCAGAGAAAGTAATAAGATACTCAGGAGAAAGTAACGTTTGTGTCTTACAGTCCACCTTGCCACAGTGGCAAACAAACTCATGGACAAATTAGTATTGTCTGTTCATGTAAAGTTATCGGAACGTACAGATTTAGAGAAAACAAAGTCAGAATTTTTCATAACTTCATGCAACCCCAAATTTTGCTCCAAAGCTTTCAAATATTGTTTTGTTTCAAAGCTCTGCTTATATTTCTGTGCTTTGTATCAAGTCCTTGCTCGGTCTGGTAGCTTTGAGACCAGGCAACTGAAACATGGAGAAGAGTAGTGGCGCTGGACTTGCAGTGCAGAAAAGTAAAATTGAAACCACTATAACTGGTATGTCAATATGCTATGTTAACTATCTCCTATAAATTTTGTTTTGCCAAGGTTCCCTTTCTGTAGTCCCTAAACTTGTTTGGGAGTTTCAGGGTGGGGAGGTGGTGGTGTTTTGGTTTGGTTTGGTTTGTTTTCTTGAGGTTTTTTTTCCTGTGAATTATCTTTTATCACCTTCAAACTTTGCCTGGCTCTGACACACATTTGGATGTCACATAATATTCTGAAATATATTACCTCCAAGATTAAATTAAAATTTATCAAGGTCCTGAATCTTTATGTTATTCTGAGTAAACAGATCGATCCCAAGTAACAGCATATATATTTCAAGTATAATTCATTTCTGTTCAAAAGGCCAGGAGAAAGCGTACACATAGTTTCTGGAGCTAAATGTCTGTTTTGAGGATTTAGGTGGTGATTACTAGGTCTTGTGCAAATCTTCTGAACGTAGGTGAAATCCATTCTTTGTATTTGCATTTTGGATGTAGAATTGGACTAGTCCTGTTATTTGGAAAAGGAGGTACACATTGCTGAGGACAGTATTTGATGACTACCTTGGGTACTTTTCATGTGCAATGGCATCTGAGTATGACTTTTAACCTGAGATACATGGCAAAACTGAAGAACTATATGATTCTTCTTCAGGA
Source organism: Balaeniceps rex (assembly GCA_013401315.1). Classification (NCBI taxonomy): domain Eukaryota; kingdom Metazoa; phylum Chordata; class Aves; order Pelecaniformes; family Balaenicipitidae; genus Balaeniceps; species Balaeniceps rex. Next base: position 25,917 of record VYZW01047843.1, read on the forward strand.
GCAAACAAGAGATTTCCACAGAAAACCAACTTATACATGACTTTATTTTTAGGATCTTTTCCATATGATAAATTATTTTCTCTAAATTACCTCATTCTTTGGTTACGATGCTGATTATACATTAATTTTTGCAAAGATGCAAAATAGTTCTGACTTATGTTGATGGAACTTTGTTCTGCCTTTCAGGAAAGGCCCAATGGTGGTCCCTGTACCTTCCAGCAAAGTAGTGAGCAGAGACTTTGTAATGCCATTTTGAATTAATCTCTTTGGTTTACCAAAGAATCACTAAGGTCTTAAGAGGAGTTTTGCTAGTCCCCTTTATTCAGAAAGGTCCATTCAAATGGAAATGGGCCTGAAAAGGTAGTTGATTGTGCTAGGTTCCTGGGTCAGCAAAACGCCCATGGCTGTGGCCACAAAAGCAAATAAATAAATAAAAGGGACAAAATACGACCGTGTTACATGTCTGAAAATAATAATGCCAACCAAAGTTAATAACCAGCTGAGATCATCCTGTCAGCTGACACCTGGAGCATGCTTCAGTAAGACACAGTTTTGCTGAGCTTGACATAAGGATAGTTGCTTGGAGCAGATCGGAATGGATATAACAATGGTCTTCATGTCTTCCAAGAATACTGTGGAATAATAGAATAGTATAATGAAAAAATAAGCAAGAATATGAATGTTTGTACTCCAACAGTAGAATCTAAATTTTTTTTCTTGGTAGTTGTGTTTGGCCTTACATTCCTAATTATTCTTAAATTCATTGCACACTGAGATTCATATATGATCTTTAGGGACCATATATGACATTTCATGAGATCTGGTCTTGGCAGAAGTTTTTAAGGGCTAACCTTATACCTTCTGTTAATTTCAGGAAAATCATATTTGCAAAGTCTTCTGGCAATGCAGCCTTGGGTACCTTGCATCTTTTTTTATCTGCTATGTTTTTACTTAGCCACATAATAGTTGTGGTTTCTTTGTTTGCTGTTAAGAACATTTTTCATTTTATTCAATGGTTTAATACATTAAAATGTTGCTCCACAGAAATATTTCCATTTCAAAATAATTAGTCATATTAAATTGATTGGCTCTTTAAAATATTAACTTAGCTTTATGATATCTTGAAGGCAAAGAGTCGTCTTCATGATATTAAAATATTTGAAGCTGAATAATTTGATTTCAAATGTATGACACTTGTGAGGTAATTTCTGGGGTCTCTTAGTTCCAGAGACTGTATCAGGCATAATAAGTGTAAGAATGATTAATGTCACTAAGGGCAAGATAAGCCAGAAACCATAGAGAGCATCTGGCATGTGTTTCTCTCTGCCGTATCTGTGCAGTTCTGTGCAGCACTATGAAGTGAGAATGTGGTCTGAGCTGCACTTAAGAAGTGGCAGTATATTGTAAAAGAAAACGGATATTGTTGCTTATAAAAGGTAACAGAAACTATCATAGAGCATGCGGTGGGTTGGCCTTCTCCAGCTGCCAGGCATGCACCCAGCTGCTCTTTCATTCCCCCTCCTTAAGCAGGATGGGGGAGAAAATACAATGGAAAAGCTCATGGTTGAGATAAAGGCAAGGACATCAGTTACCAATAATTGTCACAGGCAAAACAGACTCGACTTGGGGTAAATTGGTTTGTTGCCAAGTAACATCGAGTTGGATGGTGAGAAACAAAGGAAAAAACTAAAACACCTTCCTCCCACCCCCTGTTTTTCCCAGGCTCAAATTCGTTTCTTTGTTCCCTCCTCCAAGCAGCACAGGGGGATGGGGAATGGGGCTTGCGGTCAGTTTAGGACAGTTCTCTGCTATTCCGTCCTCCTCACACTTTTCCCTACTCCAGCGTGGGTCCTCTTCATGGGCTACAGTCCTTCAGGATAAACCTGCTTCAGCATGGGTCCACCACAGGACGCAGTTCCTGTCAGGAGAACCCGCTCCAGTGTGGGCTTTCCATGGGCTGCCGTGCCTTCAGGATATATCCACCTCCAGGGGCAGCAGTGTGGATTATCTGCTCTGCCATGACCCTCTCCATGGGCTGCAGGGAAAAACCTGCTCCACTGTGGTCTCCTCCAGGGACTGCAGGGGAGTCTCTGCTCCGGTGCCTGGAGCACCTCATCCCCCTCCTTCACTGGCCTTGGTATATGCAGAGTTGTTTCTCTCACTGATTTTCCTCACTGCTCACATTACCATGTGGCGTTTTGCCCTTTCTTGAACATTTTTTCCCAGAGGTGCCACCAGCATGGCTGTGGGACTCAGCTGTGCCCTGCGGTGGGTCTGTTGGAACCAGCTGTGTCCGGCACAGGGCAGCCCCGGCCACTCCTCACAGAGGCCACCCTGCAGCCCCTCCCGCCACCAAAACCTCACCACCAACACCCAAGACATTGCATTAAAGTTCAGTATTGCTTTTCAGACAACGGTAAATCTTTAGTTATTTTTTTGAGCTCCATGGAGTTAAGTTTCATCAGTTTAAGAACAGCTCTGAATGAGAAGAAGACAGACCCCCAGACATCCTCTAGTGAGAGACGGATGCTTTGGGGTACAGGCTGTCACCCTAATGCCACAATTTGTTGCTGAAGCAACAGATTTGTTATGGTTCATGTGGCAGTTGCACGCTGCTATGGCAATAAAATTCTACCATAGACTAATGAAATATTTTCACAAATTACCTATGTTGAAAAGCATGATTTGCACATCCTAACTTGATCATTTTGCCAAGAAAACATTTCGAAGTCCAATAATTACATTTTGCATGAAAAAAAGCCCCTTTTTTTTCATGAAGGCTGAAAAACTGCCCAGTTTTCTGCAAAGTTATTAAGAATATATTCCTCTCAATTTAGTTGACTGTCTCTAATTCCATTTAATTTAAATTTGCTGACACTTCAGATTTCTTTTATGTGTAATGGCTCTCCAGCATTCCATTAAAAATACAATTGTAGTTTAAAAGATGCAGCTATTGAAATATAAAGATGTTATTGGATTAAAGATAATGTAGATTCTTTAGGCCCTGGTAACTCATCCCATCCTGGTAGCAGATGTTTCAGCTCTGTCTTCAAGCTATTGTGATGTGACCAGGGGGACAAAAAGAGACTTCAGGCATTCGTGCATGATTGGAATTTCTTTTCACAGTTGACAGCTGGAAACCAAAAATCTTGAAAGTGCTTATCTTAAGATACAATAAACCTAGCAACAGAAAAGTAATTTACTGGGAAAAATGGAACTTGCTGCCTGGATTGACTTGTTTTGCGATATTGTAGCTCTTGATTTGTAAACATCTCTCCACATGTAATGTATAATTTATATAATATATAGTATATAATATATGATAATATGATAATATAATAATATGTCTCTGTCAGCCTGCAGTATACGGTCTTAATGCCTGATTCTCCTCTCAGTTTGCTTTTGTAAAAATGTAAATTTAGCCTCAGTTACAACCATGAAACATGTATTACTCCTTGTGTATTTACATATACAGTATTTAAATATACAGTATTTAATATCTATGTGGATTTATGCTTATCTCTTAGGTATATGGATATGTGAACAATAAAGGATAATCATCAATGTGATTAAAAGGTCTGATTTAGCTTTAATTATTTAGCATCATAAAAACAGAAATTCATCAACTTCTTCTGAAATGTAAAAACAAAGTGAGTTTGATTACATATATATGTGACTATACATAGTCACCAAACTTGAATTGAGAAGTACTCTTGAGTGACTGTTCTCAGCAAGTACTTTGGTAACATTTACTTTTCTCTGAAAATGACTATTTTCATTTGCTTTTGAATTACTTTCATTTATTAGGTCAGTATTATTCACAAGAAGTAAAATGAGAGTGTCTGATTGTCAAGTAATGGTATTCAGTTTGTTTGGACAAATCCATTTCCCTGCAGCAATCTGAAGTACTCCTGGTGAAAGAAGGAAGCAAGTTCATCAGCATGTTACCATTGCGTGGGCTAAACACCCAAGTCTTTGCTGGTTTAGATCCATTGAACTGGAGTATCTCCACTGACTTCATTGTCAGTGTAAACTGGATTATCATTCCAAATACTTACACGTATTGATAGCTTCAGGTGCACTATTTACAGACAACTTAATGGCCAGAGTGGGGAAATGGAAACTGAAACTTGGCTTAGTGGCCTCAGAAAAGTATTTAACTGTTCACAGTTCATTTTCCTAGCGGGTAAAACAGGTATATAGTGCTGAGGCTTTTGGTGAGCAAGCCAGGGCCTGATTCTTTCCAAATACTGAAGTAAATCTGGCATGACATTTGGCTAGATGTTATGCTCACGCCTCTTCATCCACTGAAAAACAAGATAAAGATTGGAATTTGCTATCACACATGACTGCTTGAGTGAAAGCTTTTTCACAGCTGATGGTTTCTCCCAGGCTCCATGTATTTTCCCAGTAGTGTTTTTCCTGAAGGAAAAGGCGATGGCTACTGTAGGCTGTCTATAACACAGATTATAGCACAGATACAGTAAGTGATTTTATCAGCATTATCAGGAGCTAGCCTGCTCAGACAATTTTAATCTGAAAGATGCTCGTGCTCCCTTATAACTTACATATCCAGGATGTTTTACTGTACCCTTGAAACAAGAAAAATATTCCTTTGCTGCTGGCAGACACATGGATAACCCACTGCCATTTGAGCTTCATCTGCTCTGCACCTTAGTCAGGAGCCATGATTTTTGACAGGCTTCTGTTCGGAGAAGTGGAGAAAGCATTTCCTGGAGGTGCATAAATATCTCTTTGACACACATGTTTTTCAATAATTTTGCCAGAGACTGAAGAACAGCAGTGTAATTGCAAGCAAGTAGGTGGAGCTGGGAGAGGAGTAAAGACGACCTGGTTTCTTTCTAGTGACCTGCTAACAGCAGATGAATGTATCCTGGTGTCATTCAAAGAGCAGGAGAGAAAATCACTTTCCGGTTCTGGCAGGTTCTGCCAAGATCTTGTACCAGAGACACAAGAGAGCAAAAAACTGAATGAGAAGCTGCCCGAGCTACTCTGTGAATGCGCACTGAAGGGATGTGGTCAACCCAGTATCTAGAGGTCTTGTTTCAACTTGGTAACAACAAACTGAGAGCATATTTCAGTTCGGGAGGAGAAAAGGAAGTAAAATGTGACCCAATCTTCAAATCATCAGAGCAAATAGGGGAAGGATGACTCTCACTCTGCATTCAATGAGCTACAAGGAAGCATGGTTTGCAGAAATGTGTGAGGGAAACAAAGAGGCTGTTTGTTCCTTCTGACTCCCAGCCCTGAGTTTGGGTGTGAGAGCATTCTTCTTCTGTTATAACCCGTGTGAGTGAACTGTGTTTCCTCCAAAAAGGTACTTATTTTCTTTTTGTTGATTAAAAATTTGCCGCCATTCTACGCCCAAACTTGACACATATCGAATCAGAAGGTGACGGCCTTCACCTATCTGTCTCCCTGAATATTCCCCCCATTACTGAATTATTTGAGCAGTAACAAAAAAGAGAGGCTGGGAGCTAATACTGCTACTTTGCCTCTGACCAAGAATGACAAACAATGACATTTTTACAGATGAGTGAATGAAGATTAATAGACACATAACTGTGAGGATTAAGTAATCTAGAATCTCAACTGGATGGAGAAAACTCTTATGAAATGTGCTGGGGAAATGTAGTGAGCATTTTAAAGAATGACTGTCAAAGATAAATCACGTTTTTAACTACAGCACCTGGAAATTCATCCAGGTTTATCTTAGTAATAACTTTGATGTTTAGCTTCAGAAATATTAAAAATTAATGTGAGTTATTCCATATACACAACTTAGATACTGCTGTCTCCCACAGGAGCAGTCAGTAAGTATAAAGGGTGAGGAAGTCCTCACAAAGTTTTCTACAGGGAAAAGTAAGCAATGAAAGGCCATTACAATTAAGGACTGTATGGAAAGTGTCTGTGGATAAATTCATTAAGAAAGGAAAATGTTAATTCCACAGGCATACCCACTCCCTATTCATGGATTTTCATGCTGGTCATACTTGCTGCAGAGTGCAGGATCAAGAGATCTGCTGATACCCCTTGAATCATTATTCTTTGTGAAAGCATGCTAACATTTCTTGTGTTTACCACAAACTACAGGATTTTCAGATATGAAATTGTATTTTGAACTGTACTGTTGTTATGGTTCCATAATAAATAACTATGAAATTGCCAAATACACCTGAGCTTCCTCAGCAATAAATAGAGATATCCAATTACAAAGAAGGCAATTATAAAGAAATTCAGTCCCTGGGCATGTGTGAAGCAGAAGGCAACATTTGCTGCTGCAGTTTCATGTGAAGTCTAAGACAGGCTGAGCCAGTGCACCACATCCTCTGCTTTTCTCCAGTTGCCCATCTCCGTGGCTCCTTCTCCCCTTTTCACATCACATCCCGCTTTGTACCAGCACAGCTACGTGTGTGCCCACCCAGTGAACTGGGGTTGCTTGCAAGGGTAGCTTTCACCTGGCTTTGTGCCTTGGCCCAGGGAATGAGGGACCACGTGGGATGCTTTGGCATGAAGAGAGGAGGACATCTCCGGTGAAGGAGCAGGGAGCCTCGGGGGTAGGGGGTGAGGCAGGGCCACTCCTTTCAGTGGCAGTCTCAGCCTGAATGGCTCATGGGACTGCTGTGTTAGTTAATGCAATCATTTTCTGTTCTAAATGTAGTGAAAGTGGTAATGCCAGATATCGCTGTGTGGTAATGCTAGTAAATTCCTTCCTTTTGAAATAATGAGCACCAAATGTGCAGCCAGTTAGACATTTGTTGTTATATATTCAAATTATGTTGAGGGCTCAGTCACAGAAGCAGGCATGTTCTTAACAGGCCCATAGCATTTATTTTCATTTCATTTTTAGTGATGAAACTGTGTTACGTCTTTCTCAGGACATAGTGCTTATGTCCCAATATTTAGTACACAGGCTTTTTGTAAGGAGATTCACTTCAGAAGGCACAAGATATCCCTTCAAAAAAGGTGTACAAATAAAACCCTGCATTCAGTTAATGTATGCATGAGTGATTGGAAGGTGACTAAATTCCCAGTCTCACCTGTATGCCACATATATACATCCCAAAGAAACAGTGCCTAGATTGCAAACCCTGCAAAACACTCCTGGGTGTTGAGAAACTTTGTGATCTGCAAGGGAGGAGAAGTCAGGCAGGACATGATGCCTGAATAGAAGAAGTTTACTAATTTCTGGACATCCGAAAAACCAGAACAAAAGTATATTTTTTTCCATAAGACACCATGGTCTAGTTCATGGGTGGGAGAAAAAAATGCTTACAATATCACAGTTTTTACCACATCTCTTGCCACTTAACATTTTTTTTTCTGTGACAGGGTGGGATTTGAGACTCCTTTCATTCATTTGACTTCAGTCAAACAAAAGTGGAAGAAGAAAATGCGTGTTGTTCCAGGCTTCCTGTCTGAAGACGTCTGGACCTTTATTTGGTTGCTTAAGTCAGTGGTTTCCAAAGTGAGGTTACAAATCAGTGAAGGCTTACCAGGCCATAATAAGAGGTTGGAAAATATATATTGCTAGGTTTATAGGTGGAATAGATAGATTTTTAAACTAAAATATTTGTGATAAAAGCTTGTGAAGATTAATGATAATCTGAGCCTGTCTTTCATTTTGTGGACACAGACATAAGAAAAATGCTCATAGGAGGCAATAGCTTCTTAGGGAGCTATTGCAAATGTTAGAATTAATTCGCAGTAAAATCACCTCATTGTATAGAGGCTATACATTTCAGGGGTTTCTCTTCTCTTCTTTAAGCATCAGAATGCCTGAGCAATGACAGAGACCTTGCTCATCCTTTACCAGATAGAGACTGTTTCCAGGAGCTCATCGTGTGTGGTGATGACCTGAGTCCTGGTAATTCTGGTCCTGTACCCAAAGAACTCTACCCCACTGTATTTGGGTAGATTGCAATTCTGCTTCTTGCTAAAGTAAGAAATGAGTGGTTGGGAAACTTCTGTAAAGCCTATTTTTACATATTTGAATCATCACATGCTCCTGGGAAGGTAAAGAGCAACGTTAGTAACGTATTTTCTCACGCACAGCCTTACCCACGCAGTATATACACAAGAAATCAAAAGCAGAAAGGATTAAAGACAAGGAGCCATTGGGATAAGAAAAACAGGATAGGGCAAATCAGAGTCAAGGAGGCTACCTGAGATAAGAAGGTTCTGGAGGAAACTTCCCCTTTACTCCTATGTTTGTAGTCCACAGAGTACTGAACGTTGTGTGGGGAGAGAAGCAACTGTGACCTACTGGTTTTTCCACAGACATCTTACTGGCTGTTTAAGTAGAAACACAGTACTGGGAAGCCAGCCGGCTCCCTGTGAGAAGAGGTATGCTTCCCAGATGAGGTAGTCAGCGTACGGATTGATGCCAAACGCCAGAAGACAGCAAGGTCCTACTTCTGCAGACAGACGAAAAGGTGTATGCTGAGGCATACTCATGCTCACGAAGTTCAAGACCATGGTCTGGCATGGCAGGCCTCAACACAGTAGTCCAGTGGGTACCCAGTAAGGGAAGCTTTACTGTAGGACTGGAACAGTTACCGAAGTTTTACAGAACTCAAACTTCAGCATAAGGCTGTGTAAATACCTAGAATTCCTTACACAGAAGATCTACAGTCAGCATAAACTGGCCTAGCTTTTTCTTTAATAATGGGATCTTTATGTTTTGATGACCTCCTTGTCTCCTAAATCAGCGTTTTTAACTAGTGAATTTTGCAAACTTGCTTCTCAATAACTGATGACAGTTCCAAGGGGTATTGTGAAACTAACTTGAGATCTGCACAAAATGCAAGTTAGGTTTATTTCCAGTGTATTCCAATTATGACATCTTCTTGGCTCAGTGATATCTAATGGTGCCAAGATAACTTCTGACATTTTTTTGAATAATTGGATGATTTCACAATAGTATCTAAAGTAATCTGATTTTTCTTGGACAACTGCCCAAGATTTTTCAAATGACAGAATAATGACCTAATTGCAGATGTAATGTATGTTGCTTGCTTAGAAGTGGTATTAAAAACCTTGCTAAAACCCACTGTCTTGAATCAGTTACAGAGTTTTTAGGAGACTGGGGAAATTGTGTTACATAGAGGATAACTTTCCCCCCTTAGCAGAATTAATTTCTCCAGCAACAATAGGTCCTCAGGTATTTCTGTGATCACTTGTGCCTATTAGTCAAGGCAAAGGACCGTCAGCCTGATCCAGAGATGAAGCAGAACTGATTTTCAGTGTAAGAGCCGCAAGAATGTTAAACGAGTCAAGTTCTTTTGGCATTTCCACCTGGTAAACCATTCACTCTATCTTCTAAAATAAAACGTACAAGGTAACTGCCATGGCAATTTTTGCAGGGGCAAATAACATACTCTGCTGCACACTGATCTGACTTTTCAGCTCTGCATGCCTGATGTTAAGCACCTAAGCAAAGGTGGATCTCTGGAATGGCAAATGCCCACTCTTGTCATTGACCTTCTCCCATGCAAAAAAGAAGCTGTTTGACTTAGACATCTAAATCCAGATGTGGATGCCTAAATCTGTTCTGTTATAGAAAGATGACATTGAAAATTCTGGCTACAGCTTGCAAAGCATTTTAGGATTTTTTTTTAATTTTAGGATTTTCAGGATTTTAGGGCTGAGAGGGGTTAAACTATCCAGGCGATAGAAGGACATTTCAGTTCCATCAGCTCATCAGGTGTACCTAAAAGGGAGATAACAAATCATGTGAGCTAGCTGAACATTATTTAAAGACGACAATAAATAACGGTGAAACCACTAGATACTTTTAAAGGCCTCTAATTAATGTGGACAATGTAAAGAAAGCCTTAGGAAAAAAATAAGAAACTTTTTTTTTCCTCTTTTAATCAATAAAAAAGTAAAAGATGGTAAGATCGGACCTACTGTTTCTGTAAGATGTGGTGCTCTGAAGTAATTCTTTCGGTTACCCAACTACACATACACATTGTTTAATAAATCAATCATCGTAAAATTGAAAGCATATTTTCATAATCTTAATTTGGTTTGCTATTTCAAAAAATTCACCTAATGATCAAAACGTTTAAAATTCTTTTTAGGCACATTAATTGTATTTAAATTTTTATCTAAATGCACCTTGACATAATTCAACATTAACAAAAACACCAACTAGCGCAGAAGAAATGTGTCATAGAAGATTTGCAGTAGTTTCTCTTCTGTGTGCCACCAGCAGTTCTGACTGCAGAGGGGGCTACTAAGGGTGGGGGCTGTTCAGAACAGGGGATTATTTTACAGAGCTTTAAATGACTTCTTTGCTTCCTCTAATCTAGAGATAATCATCATCATTTTCCATAATTCACATTTTGGTCAACTGAGAAGATTGTATAATTCCTTTTAGAAACATTACATGTACAGCTTCTTTGTTGATCTCTGCCAAAGTTCTCAAGAACACCCAAGGAGGAAAAGCGTTTCATCGCTTATTATGATCACATCGGTGAAGTATTAGGGAAAGTGATTGTCTGATTTGGAAATTCAAAAATCTATTTGATTTAACCTAGGGCTCGACACACCAGAATGCGGAATTCTGAGGGCTGCAGCTTTCTATTAAGTAAAACAGTAGTTGCTAAAATGCTCTGCATTTTGAACAATCTCTTTCCAGGTGTTTATTTCCTAGCAAGTTACCAGCTATGTACAGTAAAAAGTTTCTAAAAAGAACTTTCCATTTCTAAAACTAAACACATTAGTTTTGCAATATGGATAGGTTAAAGAAGCACAGCATCCCATAATTACTGAAGGAAAATATTTTCAGAGACTGTGTAGTGTTTTCTGGTTACATCAGAATATGTAAATAAAAGCAGTGAGCCAACATAAAAACATTGAAACAAAAATGTTGCAATACGAAGGAAAAACTATTACATGAGATCACAGACACTATAATTATCAAATTGTATTTACAATTTGAATGTGCCAGCTTCAGTTCTTGTTTCTCTAAAGCTATTAAAATTTCTACGTCACAGGCACAGCTGCAGAAACCCAACCCTTCACTGATTTCAGGAGAGTGAGATTTCAGCTACTCCGTTAAACTGGATATTTTACTGCAGAACTTTTGAAATTAAATATAAAGTCAATGTTCAACTTTAATAATCATGACATCCATTTCTTTTGGAATGATATGCACAAGAGAAGTAGTATAACAGCAGAGCTGCTGGCATTTTTAGTGTTGGTGTGTCAGTCTTTCCATTCTAAATCCTTCCTTTGAGGTGTTTTTTAGTATACTGTAACATTTGGCAGAGAAGCTTTTAGCGCCAGAGAGATTTTTTAAATAAATAAATAAATAAAAACCTAATATGACTGTTCTATGTTACAGGACACAGAAAAAGAAATTAAGTCTGTAGTTCCTACCTCCCCCAAGCTGATTGCCTTAAAAAGAGCCCTGCTTTTAATATGTTATAAATCTCTCCAGCCTCTCATGTGGGCCGAGATATTTAAGAGTTGGAGACAACGGAAAAGGATAAACGACAAGACTAAAAGCAAATTGCTTTTGTAATAAGCGGTTATTTCATATATTTGTAATGAATAAATGAATTAATTTCTTCAACATGTATCCATAATTTGACGTGAATCAACATTCGATAAGGGCCCAGAGTCAGTGTATCATATCTTGGATTAGGAACATGTTTTGGAAAGCCCTGGGACCTGCGGCGGCCTCTGGGATGCATTAGGGAGTGGCAGAGCAGAGCTCACTGCTGGACCCAGCAGCTGCATCTCATCCCGTTTTCCTTGGACCACGCAGCTGCTGCCTCCGCAAAAGCAAGCCCAAGGGTGTGGTGTCCCAGACCTTGGAAACTGTGGCCAGTCCACACACTCCCCCAACCAAATGAGGACTTTTCAACACCTACTTAGCATCAGCCGGAGCCCTCCCTGGTGGCCTCGTGGCCAGGATCCCGCGCACTCACCTCTGGGTCTGGGCTTGACTACTGGTCGGGGACGGCTCAAAAAGATTCACCAGCCAGCGTCCAGCCACACGGCGAGATGGACCGGCTCATGAACAGAGCTGAAAACAAGCTCATAAAAAAGTACCTAGCTGTCAGAGGAGTGGCTCAAGCCAGTTGACCATGTGCTGCATGATTGCTGCTGCCAACACCAACGTTGGTGTAGGAAATCATAGCCGGGGCAAAGGGGAAGGATGGAACCGTCTCCATCAGCCACAGCATGACCGCAGGTTGGCTGGCTGAATGAGGAAACTCAGCCTGGGGGGTTCCTCATCCGAGATCTCCTAGCCTCACACAGACAACCTCAGGGAAGAAACTCGGTGTACTTTTGTCTGCATTAACTGCAAAAATCAATTTTTAAAAGTCCCCTGAAATGAGCACGTAAAAAAGCATCAACCATATTTGTCTGGTTGAAGAAATCCAAAGACTAGATTTTTTGCTTTTAAACCTTTTTAATTGTTATGCCCAAGTTATTATATGACATAGCATGGTTAGCAGCTTGGCATAAACATATAAATAATGAGAAATCCTGTAGCTAAATAAGCAGCAACAATAAATTACTGTAATAAAAACTTATTTGTAATAAAAAATCAACAATAAGGCCCAAGCTCACCACGGTCAAAGGAGTTTCAAATACATTATGGGTCAGAAACGGAGTGCTGGGAAAGCTGTTAAAAAGTAAACAGTTTGTGCCAAGGCGACTGAGGGAAAGTCCTTTCTATAGATTTATTTTTTCTCTTTACCTGATCAGCCAAATATGGAACAGGATGGCCCAAAAAAATCTTGTATAAGCAAGTTCTTCCAGAGTTTCTTCAAGACTGTACATAAATATGACAGTTCAGGAAGAAATATTGTAGGGAACCCAATACTCCAGCCTAAAAATACCCCAAGACTACAACACTTTTATTCTATTAAGACATACATTCAACTAACAATTTGAAAGAAAAAATTACATCTTCTCTATGTTTTTAGGCCAACACAAGGAAATGAAAAGCTAGCACGCTGTAATGGAGTTGGGGATACGTGAAATTAAGTATCAGTCTGGTTCCAGGAGAACCCAAACACCAGTCAGGCTTGTACTTTAGGACCGGCAGATTTATTTTCCAAATCTCTCTGGAAAGGGTGCAGGAAATGTTTTCGCCTTGGGCAGGCCACCCAGTAATAAAATAGCTTTGTGCTATCATTGGTCTTATCGTATGACCTTAGCCTCTATCTGTTCTGGTCTTTCTTTGCCAGTTTTGCTTACCTTTAATGCTTTATTATCTTAAGTTGTAACTCAGGTGTTCCCCTGGGGCAGTTCTCATTCACCGGACAGGATCGCTAACTCTTGTTAAGCACTACTTAAACTGATGGTAAGTGGCTGTCTGCTGATACTTCAGCTAATGCTTGAACTGGGGATGCTGCTTAGTCCAGCAGATTTTAGGCAGGTCACCTGCACTCCTGCTCAGGTCAGGATGCAGCTCCCTCCCCAGTTGAGATTGCTCACACTCCCACTAAGATAATTCAACTGCCCAGGATACTGCTGGTACTGTCAGTTCTAGCTATGAGGTTATTGTGCTTATGAGGCTTATGAGGCTGGGTTTCTCATAAAAAGATCTTCTTCCTACCTGTGAATAATTCACACAGGTAGGGAAGTACCTGTGAATAATTCACAAGTTCACCGTGATCACTGTAAACATAAGCTATCCTTAAGCTTGTGCCAAAGAGCTTAGGAAATAAATTTCAGTTCTTTTTTTTTTTTTCAAAGAGCATTTCATTTGACTATTTGCTCTTCACTATTAGTGGTATGTGATTAGTCATAGATATCTAACAACATTTTCCAGTTGACTGCCCAGATGCCTGAGAGCTTTAAAACAGGAGAAGAAGGAAGGATGATTATCAAATACTGAATAATCAACAAAAGTAACATTCTTGAAAGAGTTTCTTATTGCTGTATATTAGAGTATATTAGAACACGTACTGTGTAAAACAAGACACTGCTAGTGCACCAGAATATAACTAAAGTTGCATTCCACTGTACAACAAGTTTAAGTCACAGCTGAAGTTACTTAAATTAATATTTTCATCACTTTACTCTAGGAAAAAATTGGATTGTGTATGTTTTATAACACACCAATACCCATGCTCTTTGTCTTTCCATCTGAGCGTGCACAGCCAATTTGGGTGTTCCCAATTTCGACTCAATGGCTTGCTCATGTTGATTACATAATGACACATATTTCCAAGGCTGTGGTTGGGTGCAGGTGCTAAGATCAAGTTCTTGGTGTTTTGATTCTTGGGAGGATCTTCAGAAAATGAAGCATCTGTGGTTACATTTATAATTATAAATCATGCAGTGAGATCATCATAAGTCTCTTTGTTTTCATAATAACAGCACATAACATTTCGAAGCACATAGATTGTATACTGGAAAAAGCATTTAACAGGAAACGTCCCAGGGTAAAGTGCCCTGAACATTTCTGAAGCCCCAATTCTTATATACTTGGAGGTTGTTTTAAAGTCCTCTCTCTTTTTTTAAGGCAACTCCTTCACAGATCGTTTCCAACACTTTTCAAAGAAAGTATACCAACTGTACCGCAAACAAAGGCAATACCTAAACTACACACTAATGGAAGAATCTTCTTTTAATAAGTGAAGTTAAAGCATGAAAAATCTGTGTCCACTTTACTATTCTGTAATAAAAATCACCTTTTATTGGTGTTGCTACTTTTTTTTCTTATTAAGGAAGTGACAGCTTGTACACAGTACTGTTTGCCCTACATGATACAAATGGAAATAATAAGCTAGTGGCTAAATATTTACTTACTACATTCTTCCCCTATATGCTATTCACCAAGTCATGCGACTTGCAGTTTTACATAGGAAGATGATCAATGATTAACCACAGGTTACATCAAATTCCCTGGACAATCCCACAGAGATTTCTGCAAAAAGGCTAATGTTTATTAGAGATGGGTACACACACAAAGATTATTTCCTCTTTTTTAGGTGAATTCCTTCTGTGTCCAACATATTGTTTTCTTCCATATTTTTTCTGTTCTACAGTGTTTGGTAGATACTGGAAGAGAAAATGGGTAGTCCATGTGTCAGAACATCAGAAAAGTTCACCAAATCTTTTTAAAAGTAGAAATAGTTTATCACAAACCCCAAATATTTTCAATCAAAACAATTAATTGTTAGACTTGCAGTATCCTGAAAAAATTCTGATTTTCTAAAGGACGGCAAACTTTTTCCACAAGATGCTTTGCTCATCTATACTATTTTCTATGAAAAGCAAACAAAGAAACAACAGTTTAACGAAAATTTCATGCCTTTGAGGGTAAGAACGGCTGATAAAGGGAAAGGCGTGCCTCTACAGCATGACTCACCCTGCAGGGACTCCTGTGTGCCAGGCAATGGTCACATGGATTGAGTTTCTGTACTCAAGGACTGTTCTGCCACGAACTGTGCCGCTGGGAGACATGGTGGCGGTGAGGGCAAAGAGGAAACGACAGAAATATTTCTTAAGATAACTTGGAGAGAAATGGGAGTCCAGCACAGGCAGGTGAGAGTGCTGTGCAGAACCGAGCAGGGATTTACTCTGTCGTACGCCAGCTGGCTCCGCTGTGCCACTCGGCTGGGTGGAAAAATTGAATGTGCTCCACGTCATGAGGCAGGGAAAAGGCCTTTGCTGAGCCAGAAGGGAATACACAGAATTAGTCTCACCAAAAAATGTCAGCCCTGCAGAGCTTCTCGAGGAGCTTGGCACATCCTTCTTTGAGGACATCCTCTCAGGGACTTCATTTGCCATTAAGGATGTGCAGGCCAAAAAGTTGTCACTGTGCATCTGCCAGCTACCCGAGCACTGTGCCAGACACTTCATGATCCGTTGTCTGCTTTCGCTTGGTGAATCTAGGAACAAATCATTGTTGTCTTCTTTTTGATGGAGTGATCTATGGGAAAGCTGAAACTTGCAGTTGCTTCATCTCCTGGTCTGGGTGCATGCTTCACTCACTGATGCGTGTATAACTCTTTCTACTGCTATACCCTACTGTACTCCACAGAACATTTATTCTGAAACCCACCTAACCCCTTATTCTCTTAATTTTGGCCTCATCTAAAAGTCAAGGCAAAATGTACAGTGGCAGGAACATGCTTACAGACTTCTACAGACTTCTATCATATGAAAATAAAACACCTTTCATATACTTCTGTATGTGCACACACATTTTAATATACCACACTAAACCACCTCTAATCTTATCCTAATGAGATCACTCCACATCTACTTTCATCACAGCAGTCTCTGTGCCACAACTGCAAATGAACTAGTGGATGGCAAAGGTGAGGCTGAAGTTAGTATATTGCTTCCTCAGTGATTTCTACATTATATATTCTGTCATGTCACTCCTAGGAGAGAAAGTATGCTAAAAATACCTTGGGTTAAAAATAATAAGTGACAAATATAAAATCGAATTATTTTAGAGGCTACAGGGAGAAAGCAGGAAGCCACAGACTGTTTTGTAGAATTCTAGATATTTGTCCGAGAGATTCACTGTCACAGAGTTAATGGATTTAAAAGATAGCTCATTGCTTCCACACCACTGCTAGTGTGGAACTATTTCTTATACTACTTTCTCCAGTGCTTTAATCCACTCCTATATTAATATTTTCTATTTATACTTGTTTTCCTTAAGTGCATTACATTGATTTTGCATTTCAGCACTCCACAAAGGCTCTTGTCATCATTAGGGTATAAACTAAGCATGCAAAAAAACCTCATAGTCCAGAGTTGAGAGGTTAGAAAGTAAAGCCACAAAATGCCATGTAGAATTCTAGATATTCATCTGAGAGATTCACTGAGTCACAGAGCTACTAATGCGTTAAGGCAACTGTTAACTTCATGTGTGTGAGTAGTCCCCCTGAATATAATGAGAATGCTCATCTTGGTTCTTGAAAGTATTAGTGTTTAAAACACTGTTTTATGTTCTTTGCCATATATCTAATCTCTCTTGTTCAGCAACATCCTGAAATGGGCAATATATACAGGTAAGCAGTCAAGACATGATGTTTTAAGAGAGCTTCAATGCTGCATTATAAATGTTTAAAAAAACCCACCAAAAATCAGAAGAAAAAACAGAAAGAAATTTCCCTCTCCCATACAGAGAGAAATTCACCCTGAGCAGAAAGCTAGTGCAGAATTTGTGCACTCCTTGAATTCAGTTTACACAAATGGATCCATTACTTAAATGGAGTGTAATATTTGGAGATATCACTTCTAGTGCAAACAACGTGCAGGTTTTTCTATGCTTTCATGTAACAGTATAGATCATCTCATTGCACTGGATTCTGAAATCACACAAAACACCCCCCCTTCTGGCAATCAGTATCTATGGTCTCCTATGAAATATCTGCATTTTCATGTGAAACTGCTGCCATGAATTTACTAGTAAGCTCCAACTGTAACAACTGCATTTCTCTTATGAGTAGCATTCTTCCATGATATTTCTAGTTTAATTATCCAGAATAATAAGGATATTTACTCTGTGTGATATTTTTAATGTTTGTGTGTTTACAGATTACTTAGCACCAACATAAATGTTTGGCCCAAAAGATGACCAAGTTCGTAGCCACAACTGATTAGTAAGATTCCAGAGAGAAGACTATCATAGGAAAATACCTGTTTGTCCTTCCCAAAATTTTCCATTCAGAACATCTCAAATTTTAACAGTATTTTGCAGAATTGAGGGCAAGGCTCCTAAAGCTTCCTGTTGACAGCTCCAGCCCTCACCAAGCTGTGTTACATTCTCATTATGCTATTCTAAATAGAAACCACCATAGTTTGGAAAGACTAATCTTTTCTATCTAATTTACATTAAATCTGTATCTCTTTTTTTGGCTAAAAGCATGAGGTTCATAACCTCACAGTGACTAGTTGAACATCTGATCTGGTTTCCTGCAACACCTAACTTAGCATAATTATACAACTTATTTGAAGCTCATGTACAGCACACCAGATTTAGCCAATGAAAAATAGGATCGGCACTTTGCTGGAGTTTGGTTAGTCTGTAATTTCCACTGGTATTTTAGCTTCCTCAAGCATAAAATTAGATTTTCCTTAGTTCTTCCATATCTGTGTAAGGAATTAAGCCCCACAGATATCACTGAAGTAATTCATGCCTTCCCGTAACGAACAAGAGGCTCAGTCTATCAGAAAGGTGACTTTCACTTCGACATTCTTATTGTAACTACCCGGAGAAGAGGCACGAGACTGAAGGACAAGCATGCGGTGTGCTTATCCAGGGAATAAGTGCACCTTTGAATGACTTACTCTCTTGGAGAGATTATGCCATCTTCTTCTGATGTGCAGTTGTCCCTGGCATGTGCATCTGTTGTGTAGTCTTGTAGGTGTGCATTTCTGCTGAAAACATGTAAGTTATTTGGGAATGGAGCAGAGGAAGACCAATAAAGAGGTAAGCTCAGGGTCTTCTCTTTATTTATTCTCCCTCTCTGCAGTCCAAGCCCCTGTGAACAATGAAAGAGATATCCCATCTTCCTGGGAGGGCTTCCCATCTCCTGTGGCTTGTCTTCCTGGAGATATCTCCAATGTCCGGCAAAGGTATATGTACTTGCAGCTCACAGATGCACATCCTTGCACCTACGATAGATTTACGCATTGATGCCTCTTCTTGCGAACTGGAATATAAAAGCAGTGTCCCTAGAATAATGTATATTGTTTGCTCCCTTTTCTACATATTGCTAAACACAGAAACATGAATTAGTGTGTGTAATGATTTGTGAAAAGGTTGGAATGTTCAGTCTCTTAATTTGTTCTGTTTTTAAAAACTAGATTAAAAAAACAATGTGAAACAAAACAGAATAAGTAGCATTTACAAGACAACTGGGAAAATCTGATAAATACTGCTAGGTTGGTGGACACATTGTCAGAAACATACAGTCTACCATTTGGTCAATAGCTACTGCTACTTAGTTTTAGCGATTGAACCTTTAAATCAATAGCTCCTTTTTAATATTTAATGTCCTCATACCATTAGCTTATTCTTGTGTCCCCTTTTTATTGTTAATCAAAGCTATTGGCAGTGACCTTGACATTTTTCTAGTTTTTTACTGGCTCAGGTTTCACTTCAATTAGCAAGGACAGGAAGAGCTTTTTGTTGATTTAAAATTTACCTACATTTTAAGAACTTTGGTTGTACTTCGCTATTTCACCAGAAAGCAATTCTATCATTTTCTATGAAATATAAGGCCTAAATTAAAATGCTTTGGACTTTTCTGTTTTCATTGTATATAGTAGCCAGATACAATCGAAGTGACTTCTTATATATGTATCTCTAATTATGTGTTATGACTGCAGGATAGCAAAAAAGAATTTCAATCTCCCATTGTAATTATCCAGAGAAGCCATTGCCAGTTTGGGCTCCCAGTTTGGGTTTGCAGTTTGTTTGAAAGTATATTTGGGACATGTTCTTATTTCATGGTTATTGTGTAGCTGTGGTGGGAAGGTATTCAAATTTAGTGATGAGTTTTTCTGTGTTTTATTAAGCATGGAACATACTTTTAGCTTAAAAATTCTTATTTTTAGTAATAGAGTTACTGCATAGTTACCTGCATCTCAAGCATTTCCTTGTATATTGAGGACAGCATACGATAATGTTCTCTGTGACAAAGAAAAGCACACAGCATCTCATTATTTAAATTAGGCAGGTAGGAATAAGGAACAAGGTTCCATAACTGAAATCACACAGCAATTAAATAAGCATTGATCGAACAGCGCTTTCCTGTTAATGGTGTTTTAGCAATTATCTTATCAGTTGCTACTAACCCAATAGTGATTTACATAATTCTGCCCCTGTAGTTAGACTGGTGTTAGATTATATCCATTGAAATGAACATAGCAGTTGTATTAAATAGCTCGTTTACTTTCAATGAGTCACAGGAAATACTTAAACCAGTTTGCTTTGTGCTAGCAAAAGCTTTGTACTAAAAGTTACAAAAAAAAAAGTAGGATCTGATCAAAAGCTTGTTGAAGTCATTCAAATCTTTCCAATCAGCCCATTATATACATGCATAATATTTAGAAACCAGTGTTGGCCTCTCCTTCTGTGGTTTCTCCTGTCTACAATAACTTC
>VYZW01047848.1:3239-16893 GCA_013401315.1 Balaeniceps rex
ATTAAAGAGCAAGCCACACACACGATCGGCAGGAAAATACCCCCATGAAATGTTGAACTTTAACTAGACAAAGAGATGAGTTGGGGAAAAGCAGGTTTGTTTGCATGCACACTCGGAAGGGAGCAGTGTGCTTAAAAATGCACGTCTTGTGTATCATCAGACAGATTCCAGACATCTCCAGATGCAGAATTGTTCAGAGCCTGAGATGCTCTTTTTAGTGGATGAATACCAGCAAGTGGATATGGCTGGGATCTGTTGTATGACTGCTATATTGCATAAGGCTAGCATCTCTCAGCCTCACCAGCACAGCTTCATGGTATTAAGATGTTTTTCTCCAATGTAAATGGAAACTGAATTTGGCCTGTAACCTCTTGTGTGCTAGGAAATTAATTATGATCAGCAGTGCCAGACTATATTTTTATTTGGTGTTTATAATAACCGTAAAAACCGAGAAAAAAGTAGAGAACATTAATAATTTTCTGACCTGGTATTTCAGTTATTGGAAAATTCTGAACTCGTGAAATTAACCCACGGAAGCGTTGCTTTCAGTAAGTCTCAGACTCCAAAATATTTTGAAAGAAACACTTCCAAATTTGTCAAAACAGCCTTGTTAAGCATTTGAAAAATGTAAACTTTATGGGCTTTGGCTTGAAATATTGGCTACTTTAATACTTTAAATCCCACCATCCCCAAATGAAAAGGTCAAAAGAAAAGTAGAATGTTTTGGATTTCTTAACAAAAAGCGTTGTATCCCAATGGACTTTATTTCTTCATAATATTTTTTGCATGTTTGAAATTTCGGGGCTTTTAAAATTTCAGTTCACTGTGGGAAACCAGTTTGAAATCCCAAATTCTCACAGGACAGGAAAGTTGCTTTTTTGGCCACCACCAGAAATAGATCCCAAGCATTTATTGATGCCAGGAGAAATTGAAAATAAAAAGACAGCAATTTGAAGCAGCTTGTTTTCAGAATGTAGCTCTGTGTTAATGTTTAGCATAAGACAGAATATCAAAGATCTAATCTCTCAGAAAATTAAGTCCTCTCCTTGTCATCTTGAATTTCTATTCAATTTGCTTTTCTAAATATATTTCATTTTATTCTTCCACTAGAATTCAAAATCTGGATATTTTGGAATACAGAGCTCAAGAGTAAAGCAGTTGACCTAAAAGTTTTTAAACAGGAATTTCAACAGTGATTTCATGACCTAAAATAAATGTTGCATAATACTGTCACCATTTGAGCAAGTAAGATTATGCTACAAAAGACTGTAATCTATATGTTCATTAAAGTCTATCAAGAACCTGATTCTGTGTGTGTGTGTGTGTGTGGCTGGAGTACCCACTGTGGTTTGTCATATGGCTTTATTGACGTGTTAGGGAACGCTGTATTACTTATGAGTAGCAAAAACTATGTAGTTCATTTTTAGATAACAGCTAATGCAACTGTATCTCTTTATTTTCTTGTGATCTGTTGTGCAAAATAGATTTGTTTCATTGATACTAAAAATATGAAGGATATGTAAGGCATCTCTGAGGTCAGTCAGTCTCTAGTTATGACTGCAGCTCTAAGAAATGGTGAACAAAGGGACCTAAAACCCATTTTAAGCCCCACCTGGGGGACCTGGGCTACTTATTTCATAGTGAGTAACAGTAAAAACTACAATTTTATCTCCAAACCTTCTACAAGTAGGAACTGCCTATTGCCTGGGGAGATTTCTTATTCTGCTGTTTAAAAACATCTGACTCCAAACCTGTGTTAGCACAAACTACTGATTCAGTAATATCCAGGACATTATTATTAGTCTCCTGAGGATGTCAGTTTGTGAAAAGAATTGCATGCATGGATTTGAAAGATGGATCTCTAAAAGTGACAAATGGCAGAAAGTATGCAGAGATTTTAGGTAAGATTGTTAATGACCAGGGAGTCGGTGCAGCGGTTTGAAATCCGTAGTAAATTCAAAAGATGTCTCTATAGACAGTATGTGGGTATTTCCATTTAATAAGAGATTTAAATATAATTTTGTGGTTCTGTTTTAGAACCATTTAAAAAGAAATAACAGTTTCACCAAGTTAGCACATCGGATGTACCTTTGCACACACATGCACGTTCTCTGAGTAGATGGAATATACAAGGGTTGATTTCCTGCTCACAAGATGTGGTTAATAATGTATGTCACAGCTAGAAATTGTATTTATGATGTTAGCCTAGTGTTTGGAAGATATTTCATAGTACATTTCAATGTCATTTTATATCAGCGGTGATACTCTGGGGGCAAAAGTTCCCAGAGCTGGACACTGCTCACAGGATACTTCACTGTGATCTGTGTCTTGCTAGAATCATTTACTAAAAACACAGATACCAGGCCAGCAGTCTCTGAAAAACAGCATTTTGTACTTTCAGTGTTTAAACATGCAAGAGACAAATGAAATAACAGACTTCCTGGTAGAAAGAAGCATGAGGGGAATTTTGGTTTCAATGCAATTTTTTTTAAACAGTCTCTGTATTTTCTTCAGCATCAGGTGACATTTAGTGTCATCTTTTTGTGCCTCATGACTGAAAATCCATTAACATCATCTGTTTAAAGAAAGAGAAAAGGCACAGAAGCACCATTTCAGTTCTGATTACCCCTGAAAAGCAGAAAATTTGACATGTCAGCATTTTCTGAAACATTATTTTCTTAAATTGTTATATTTAAGAAAATACTACACTCCAAATAGCAGTCAGTAAGAGAAACAGAGCTGGGGAAGGGACAACAGGATGTGTAAGAAGCCAGTCAGCCAGTTCAATGACTAGCTGAATACTTCTGTTCAAAAAGTAGCCAAGGCTTTCCTCATTTTTCTGTTTGTATCTGACTAATCATAGCCAGGCACTTTGTTAGCACTGTAATTACAACTTCCAGAAGAGACCAAACCTTCTCCACCTCCTCCTAACATGCGCATACTCCCACCTCAACAACCCAGCCAGAAGTTAGGCAGACTTCCATTTCGACAACTCCTCCCTCACTTCTAGCATATGTATTGATCATCCTATGTTGTCATTGGTCTGATGGCAGCACATACCACTGTAATTTTTATTCGCCTTTGCACAGATCGTGAAAATCTAGGGCTTTCTTTAATATGTTAGCTTTCAATATCCATCGATGGTCTTAGCATAGCTTCTAAGGAGTGATCTCACCTGTCCCATAACCAAACTCTCATAGTACTGCAGCACGCAGTCGGGAAAAAACCCATCACTGGCAAACAGTTTATTTGAGGTACGCCCAAGTGATTTTTTTACTTCCTGGCAGTGAGCTGGACAGTCACCCTCCTCCTCCCTTCCCACTGTTGTGGCAGAACAGTGACAGTAACCTGTGCTATAATCCAAATACTTTGCAGGCATGAGGTGAAATACAGGGGGGAGGCAGCTGCAGGCAGATCTCAGAAGGGTAAGGAGTCAGGTAGCAAAAACCTGGGTGCCTGCCTGCTGCAAAATAACAACTTCTGGTACAAACAGCTGAGTTTTGGAGCACATGAGGAAATAAAAATCAAATTGTGAGCTGCAGAAGCATGCAGTCGTTTGGGTCTGGAGTAACGTGGTTGGGGAAATTCATACCTCTGAGAGCTGGTGTTCCAAGTTCATTGCAGGCTAAGACGTGAGTTATGTTCACACGTTATCCTGACTAAGAATATGCAAAAAATAAGTCGAAGATTCTGACACAGTGCTTTTCCCTGGGTTTTGCCATATTTGAATTAGAGATTATATAATTTTCATGAAATACACAGCATAAAATATTGGGTAAGCCATTTCAAAGGGATGCCTGTTTAGATTATTATATGAAAGCCATATTCTGTGCTATTCACTGCAAGTGAAATGAAGATGAAGATAACATGTGGCACTATTAGGTACTATCATTACCTTACTGGATATTTCTAGACCAGAGTTCCTCCCTTTTAGGGAGTGTTGAGGACCTGGAAGCTGGAGACTTGTTCTGCAAGTGGAGCCTTCTGCGACATTTTCCCTGTGTGAGAAGCTACAGACACAGGTGGAACAAAAGGTCCATCACCATGTTTTGAAATGTTGACAAAATGAACTCCAGCTTTGTATATAGGAAGTTAATTTGGTGATAAAATGTCCATTATGAGGCTGAAGAAACATGTTGTATCTTTGCAAATACTGTGTGGCAGCTGTATTTCAGATTAACTGTTAATCTGAAATGGGTCAACTCCAGACAGTCTCTTGGCAGTCAGTCGAGTCGGCCATACTAGAAAGCACAGCCTATGATTTTCTTTCAAACAGGGTTACGGGACCTTCTGGTCTTCTTTTTATATGCCACATGGGGACAGCTCTGGCCCCTCTAAAACATGATCTATATTGCAAATGACATTTGCCCTTAAAGACAAACCTCAGGGCTTAACAAAGCAGCCTATCTGACAAGTATGAGATACTGCAGACACATTAGACATCTAGACTTGCTGGGAGAAGTTGATGCAGGAAGGTTATAGGCACATAGCTGGCATCAGACTGTGGCCTAGTCAACGAACTTAGTTTAGTCCAAGCAGCATAAAAAATTTCTCCTATGCCACCCAAGCATCCCTTGAAGGTCTCTCATTTAAGCACAGACACTGCCTCACTCAATATATGAATATGATAAGAACAAAGTCTGAATGGGAATAGCCACAAACAGATGACTCCTTGCACAGTATCGATTTTCTGTTTATACTGGCATGCCTTGGTTAAAGTTGTGTCCGGGGTCCTGTAGCTACCACCAGATCCCCTTAATGTGCAACATATTCTGCGTTGTGCTATTTCCAAGTTTAGCCAAGAGGCCTGTGTTTGTTTCAATGAATGACTGTCTTTGCATGAAATATTTCACAAATGCCATTTATTACTAGGTGCTTGATTCTTTGCAGGGTTTCAAGACTATGATTTAATATCTTAGATTGTCTAAACAAAGCCCTACTTAAAATTTGCTCAGGTTTGCTTAGAAACCCAGAAACCCTGTAATTATAGGGAGAACTTGAAGGAGAAAGCAGTTTCATTAACACCAGAAACTACTGTTTATGCCCATGAACTGTGTAAAACTGCAGTTTCAGAAATCCTACTGAAATAATCCTTCAGTGTGCTCAGTAAGCCAAAATTGTAAAGAAGTGGCACTTCCGTGTGACCTCAAGGACTGGACCCATTGTTTTCACTTGTGATTTCTTCCAACCCCATATTACTTGATTTACAATGTCTGAAGTATAGCTGGTGCAGCACACCCTACTCCTTGCTGGCGTCCCTCTCTAGCAAAGGAGGAGAGACGTCAGTGCGGAGGCAGAGCTCCTGCTGGTGTCACGAGATGTCAGTGGGAGTTCAACCTGTAGATGCAGGGCTGCGCATGGCCTTAAGTTTCTATTGGGCTAACTGATGGGTTTCTTTTTATTAGGTATATAAACCTACCTATTTACCTACAAACATATCCTCCTTGGCACAGGCCTTTTATCTTCCCAAATACAGTAATTAGGGATACGCATTCTCTACTATGTTGTGTGTTTTTTTTTATAGTGCCTTTGAAGGATGCCAGATTGACAGTCATGAGGCTTCAGGTCCTCTCTTTATCCACAGAGTCATTTCTGCCATTTGTGCTCTGAGCAAGCATTATTTGCACGTATTTAACTTCAATGAAACCAGTATCCATGCATGGCAGCTAATGTTGGGGAGAAAAAATGAGCTGGATTCTGTACTGTTTGTTTGTTTGTGTTTGTGTTCATATTGAAGACGAGGAAAGTGTAACTTCATTAAATTAAATTAAATTTTATAACAATCAAATGATTTAGGTAATAAAGGGGGGCAAAGAAAGAAAATGTTGAATTTTAATAGCTATAACCTGTAAGCAGTGCTTTATCTTGCCGCTGCTGTTGTAAGGACTAGTAATTGCAGCCGTCTAGACACAGGAACAGATGCAAAGTAGAGCTTTATTATATCAGACATTTGCCCTACTACGATACAGTCTAATTACCCAGAAAATATATTTCTACATGAATTATTTCTAATTTGATTTGAACTAGACCAACTGTTGTATTTTGCTGAACTTTATCAAGTGATAAAATGGAGCACTAAATTTCAAAACAGTTTCTGCTATCAATCTTTTTAGAGAAAAGGATGAATTAATTGAAACTTAAAATGGCATGCCGTTTTCTAGCAAATAAAATAGTTTTCTTTCTTGCTAATTACATTTTTGTTATTTGTTTCATCTGTGTGGCTTGAAAAGGAAAAGCAGCGCTAGCGCTAATTTGTGATTTAGTATGTTATGTCTGCTAGTGCTACATGAATATATTTTAAATTGCAAGTTTAAAATGTGATTAGAAATGATGCCGTTGTGAGAGATGTAAGGAGTTCACTTTGGTTATCTGAAAATGTCGATCATTTAAATAAAATTTTTTTTCCTCCCAATTGATTTTGTTTTCTTTTGAGAGTATTAGCACAGAATCCTGAATTTGTTAATAAAACCTGACAAACATTTTTCGTATTTCAAGAGACTCTGAATCATCGGTCTACTGGAAATGGATAATCAATGTGAAATAAAGGTAACTCTTTGGATGCCCAGGTCTATTGTTTTAAAAAGATGAGATTTTGTTGCGATGTGTTTCTGTTCATTTCACAGTTTGTATTCATACATTTGTCCTATTTTCCTTTCACATTGTAAAAAGTGTTTAGCAAATGCAGGGGAATCTCTCGGCAGCTTTCGCATAAAATGATAATAGTAACTCGCTTCCTCCTCCTTCCCATCCCCCCCAAAATAGAGCATACTACTGAAATTATTTAAATTGACTGAGCCTTTTAAGCAAGTAAACACATTTTAACTAGTTTTTTTTCCCAATCCTTCCATTCATGCCCACTATAGAAATTAGCCTTCACTCTTCCTTCACTTACACATGGATACACACACTTGCATGGACACAAGAAAAATTTCTTTTCTCCTGTCAGCATTCCTACCCAACAATAGTTAGATTAGTGGAAATGAGGGCCTCCGCAGAGAAAGGACATTCAGCCACAGAAGGCTCCCTGCAGGAACAGCTGGTAGGGGTTAATGGCTGCTGAACCTCACAGCCAGGGCCTATTCTCTATTGTGTGTTCAACTCCTGGGAAGGAGGGAGACTTGTGACAGCTTCTGGGGTGCATGGGATCAGAGGTATAGCAGTAAGGTCAGAGAGGTAGTGTTCAGGGGGAAAAGGCTAGCCGGGAATTGCAATAAAAATGAACTCTGCAGCGGGGACGGCGGAGGCTTGAAATCTGCAAAAATTGGGCGCAAATTGCCACGGGGAAACAGTAAAGGATTATTCAGTAACGTGGCTTCTAACCTTTTAACAACTGCGATATGAATTAAAAGAACAATTGGAGGGAGATGGGGGATGAATAATTCATATCTGAAAGTGGATGAAATCCAAGTCGGAGCTAAACATGCACCGCTAATGTATGTTATTTACGTTTGTACGCTAACCCCTTAGAGTTCAGCTCTCCGGATTATGGTGCAAGCGCTGCGGCCGCCGTACCAAACGCACCAGTCAGGACGAGTGATCATTCAGCGCTCAGCACGCTTAAGCTTAAATAGAGCGTGATTAATAAGTATATGTTTCCCCTCAAAGTAGGTGTGTTTGCCACACCATCACGTCGCATGGAAGGAGCCCCGCTTGGAGGACTGGCAGGTGACGTGCTGGAAGGTCAGGTCTCTTTAGGGACAGGGGGGGGGGGGGGTTCNCCTGCTTGTGCCCAGCACACACCAGGAAACAACCTTCAACAAAGTTGGGAAGCAGTGATTTGATGGGCTGAAAAGATCACCTCTGGGAAAACACTGGGATGTGCCTGGCCCCCCTGCCCCTCCCCGTTTTGGGATAGTTAGGCAGGATGCTGTGGTTTTAAAGGGACCTTAGAGGGAGCTGTATTTCCCCTCTGACAGCTGGTTCCTCTCCATACAGTCTCTGAAAACTTCCTAAATTAAAAGAAGTAGCATAAAATAGTAAAAAAATATTAGATTGACCAATTCTGTGTGGAAACCTCCTCTTCCTCTACTTGCCATACCAGTAACCTTTCTATTTGTTTTGCTGCTCTTTCAGTGTGGGGATATCTGACATTCAGTAACATCAAATATTAAGAGTTGTGGGACATGTTATACTTGTAAATTATAGCTTAAGCAAGACAATAGCAAGTTTTCTGATAACGCAGCTCCTTTGCCCTAAACCCCCTGATTCCTTACCCTCACTATGCATCTAGGTAAGATATGTAGGTGTTGGGAGACGTCAGCACAAATTTCACCCAGTGCAGCTTGGGTAAAAAAGTTCAGCTGTAATTATCATTCCTTGGTTTTGTTTGTTTAGTCTCAGACTTTAAAACCACTTAAACCGTTTTGCCTTATGTTTGTCTTCTCTGTGTGAGCTTGCTTAAAGAAAAAAAAAAGAGAGAGCGAGGGAGAAAAATGTTCCATTGAGATCCTCAACTGCAGCAGAAGCATGAAAGATACTGTCGGTGAGCTCCCAGTGAGTCCTTTGGAAGCAATACAGATGCAATACACTCATAAAAGTTCTTCTATTTGGATTGTAATGGCTCAATGAAAACGTATGAGCCGGTGCCTGAGGCCTTTTAAGAATATTTAAGATGCACTGAAGTATGTCATGCCTTAGTACACCTTGACACAGTATTGCAGCCCCCAGAATGAGGATTGACAAGTACAGGTAAAAACAACAACAGAGACATAACAGAACAATAACAAAAATGCCTCCCTGAAGTACCGACACTGACAGCTTGATAGAATAAGCAAAAATATCACCAAAATGACTTGCAGGCAGGAATAAGTGAGGCTTCCAAGCACTCGTGAGAGAACACTCGGAACATTTATCCTGCTTTACGTTGTGGATACTGAAACACTGAGTGTAAGTGACTTACCCAGAGACATGCAGTAAGGCAGTAGTAGCACCTGCCACCATAACCCTTAGTCCTGCTTTCTGCTGGGCTCAGCAGGCACGCCTTGAAAAAAATACCCTTTCTCCGCATATTCTGGTATGCCCTCTGTCCAAATGAAGGCCCCAATTCTACAAACAGCTCTGTGCATGAGCAGATTTCAGCATGTACCTAAGTGCGCATTTGATCCTGACTCCCAAAGCTGTATTCAAATTTACAGAGCGTGCAGATCCTCAAACTAGAGGTTGATCCTTGGACTGGGGGAAACATAGGTCTGCATTGAAATGCCCATACTTTGGATGCCTGGATTGTTTGAAAACAGTGAGGATGGACCATAAATCTGGCAAGAGAAATAGGCGAATTGGCACACCTGCACTAAGACTTCTGAATGCATGATTTCAGTTCATAGAAGATTTTTTACAGTAGTTATAAATATCTGAAAACAAGGCTGGCTCAACTTAACTATAACTTAGAACAGCAGAGTTAGCAGGTGCACTTGTAAAAAGATACATTCAAATTCCCATTTCTTTTAATAAAATAGAAAGTAAGAATAGGGGAGTTTGTTGACCTTTTTGCATTGCTATTCATATTGCCAGCGTAAAGACACAAAGGGGTATGAAATTAAGAACTCAGAAGGGAATTATTCTGATGACAGACTCTCACACTGAGGGTTTGTTACATTTAGTAAACTCTTGATCTCCCCAAAGTGCAGCAACTGGTTCCAATAATTTGTTGTCACATTTTTTTAAAACATAGATAACTCAGTTTTATGAAACAAATTGAACAGAAGATGCTGTTTACAAAACCATACTGCTATTTTTAAAGCCGCTAGTTCAAACATTATGTGAGATATTCTGTACAGGATGTGCTGTTGAAAGGGTTAAGCTTTTCTGACTTTCAGATACAATGAAATTATGACAGGAAGAAAATTGTGCCATTTTAGCATGAAAATGCTTGTACAAATACTGTCGTTCCTTCCTTCTTACTTTCTTTATAATGCCTCAACGATAGCTAAGATGACAGACATTTGACAGGTATCTGTAAGCATACAACCCAGGCAGCTCATTAAAGTTTTTCTTTCTATGCATCAGCTTTCACAAAGGCAAAAACCCATTAGCATTGACTATTTTGCAGATTAGAAGAATTAAGGGCTTCAAACGTTGGCTTATACCAAGCAATGTCATTTGTGAAGTGATGTTTGCTTTATTATTTCCCTTTCTCTCCCTCTGAAACCAGACTGACATGACTTTAGCTCAACGTAGGGCGTAATGTGCAAACCAAAGGACTGGCTCACCGATGAAAAGAAACACATTCCCTTTTATACATGACTGGAATGGCAAAAAGGGGAGACTTTACATGTACTATTTAGGCTCATTAGAGTACTGATTATGATAGTTCTCCGGTGTAATCTTTAATCGACTTTGACACTAGATTTGCCCCGTTACAAATCCTGTCATGCAAATTAAGTCATTTGTGTTGTTTGATATGGAAAGATCTGCTATGAAATGAAAGATTAGTTCACAGATGAGGCACCAGAGACTGCTGCCCTTGTGCACCGTGCAACTGATTACAAGGATGAGAGCATCCATTTTTACACTGCTGTTAACATTTAGGAAAGAAGATTAAATTAACGCAGTTTATTTCCTTCTTCCTGCATGCAGTTATTTTAAATAAGATTTCATAACCCTTATTTTCATGGTATACAAAACTGGCAAAGCTGGTTAAATGCAATAGTGCCATTTCAAATAGGGAAACGTATTTTTGGAGGGAATGTGGATGGTGGGTTGGGTTTTTTTTTGTATGCCCTTGAATGAGATACAGCATTTTTTTTTATTAGTAAACAAATGACAGAGATTTTGCCATCATATACAAAACAGCAGTGAAAAACTACTATAAATTTTCATGCACTAAAAACATACCCTTTTGACTCACAATGCATAGGATAACTTTTATTATTGCTGTTATTTCTTATTCACTATTTGTATCTTGGATTGGTTATATTGGCTCAACAGGAAACCTCTACTTAAAGAAAGAGGATTTTTACTACTTAAAAACATAGTGTGAGATGCAAAGGTTGCACATAGGCCCACTAAATATACATTTAAGTAAAATTTACTTTGCTGATGAATGTCTCCAGGCCAGGAGAGTTGTTTTTTTTAAGCTTTTAGGACCTCTCATGCCCAACTCGCAGTGCTTGGTTGGCTTGGTACAGTTCATATACCTGGCCTTGATTAAGGTAGGCAATACCTTCCTGGTCATAAAGAATATCAAAGTCTTTATTAGGATCATTTGTTCTGTACTCTTGGACCAAAGTGTTTGATCTCCCTGAGGAATTTCAGATGCTTAGTTACTCTTAACACTTCCCTCTTTAAAAAAATACCACGTTTACATTTTAAGCAGGAGATCACCTAATTTCTTTGAGAGGGTGGGAACTGTGGGCATCTCCATAATTTCACACTGATATAGCCAGAATCTAAACAAACCAAAATAAATGACAAAATATTAACCATTTTGTGTTTTCATTAAGCATTCTCAGTGAAGAAGCAGCTGTGCAACATTTTTGTATGCTGCTACAGCTGTATGGGACGGACATACAGAATGTGCCTAACATCATGGCGGGGGGTGGAACTCAAGAAATTGTTAAGAACCACTGGTATGTATTTTTTTAAGGCAATGGATTATTAAGCATCTCTAATTAAATGTGTTCTCATTTTGTCCTGACCATTCTCTCTACCTCTCATTTATAATCTATCTACTTTGTCCTTTTTAAAATTATATGTTAAAAGAAAGCACCACTACCTTTTGTCATTGTATTTTGACATAGTATGAATATTTCATATAATCTGAGTGTTCTATTGTTTGGATGAATATGAATGCTGCAGTTACTTAAGATTCCCTTAAATGACCATGACACAAACTGGAATGATTCTTGGAAAGATTATCCCACTTTTGCATAATTTAAAAGGAATTTTAGCCTTTAGGTTCAACACACCTATGTGCCTGCTTGTTTGCTCCAAGATTTTGTGTGATCATTTATTTACAGATCAGTAGTGCTCGATATTTCTGAGTTGCTGAAAAAAGCTTTAAGGATGAAACAATTTTTCTTGGGAACCTTGAGGAAGAACCTGCATAATACACAGTTGCCCAAAGTTGGCTGATGCTACAAATTTCAGACCACCAATGATTTGAATAAGCAACTGAATATTTTACTTCATCAGTAATTCAGAATGAAATAACTGAAACCTATCAAAGTTATATTTATTTTAATACAGGATGTTGACATTTACAAGAATGTCTTTGTCCCCTTAGTGTCAGGTGAGTCTTGATGCATGTAAAATATATCACAAGGGTTCACCTAAAAATCCTAATTTTAGTATAATTTTTTTTTTCTCTTTATGTCAATGAAACATAAAATCCATACTTTTTAAAAAAGCCAGTTTTGTTATGTATTATAGTTAAAAAAATCTATATGTTTTAACACAGAAACTGTGATGGTGGAGCTTAAAAATAAGGATCACGAAGGATTATATAATTTAGGTAACATTTGAAAAGTGCAAACATTGGCTACGTGTGCTGTGTTGTTACTGTACAATTATTGTATTAGCATAAAATAGGTTGGGACATGCTTTCATAAAGATCCATAATACAAATGTACCCACTTTCACAAAGCAACATTGACAATTCAAAGACATGTTAGATTTCCATCAACGTACTTAGGTATTGGATCTCTTTCTTAGTCCTGTTTGAGAACAACGTGTTGTCTTCTATTAGCCAAGATGTCACAGGACTTATACAAAGGATGCAAATGTGTCATATTTTTCTCCCCAGGCTCATTTGCCCTCACTGCTTGAAGCTCCCTGCATTACAGTAATGGAGTCCATAAAATGTAATAAGAAAAAAGTGTACTTTAATTAGCCAAGTCATGCTAGGAGTAAACTCTGATATAAATCACTTCTTTTCATTTGCATGTATGAGTTTTGTATATTAACAATTTATATTAAGTTTATTGAAGTGTCTTAAGGTTTTTTTTAGTAAGTGCAAAGCCAGGCCTGGTCAGAAGAAACCTTGAGACATTAAAATATTCAACTATTGGACTGGCTGGCTGGATATAAAAATTAATGAGAAGACTGCTAGCATACAAGGGTTTTTTTAAACCCCAAAATAGAAATCAGATACATTAGTTAGACCCAGTAAACTGCATAGTAGTTCTCTGAGAAAAATGCTGGAAGCTCTGTCACTTAAGCCTATTTAAAAATAGCTTGGTTTAAATGGATTTTCTTGCTAGTGGAGTAGGTTAGGTCATTTCGTCATTTTTTTTCCTTCTGTGAGTGTTACAAGTCTATTAATGGCATCCTAGGTATTACAGCCCATTTTTTCCAAATGCATTCAGACCCTAAAGGACATGGAGATTTTCAAAGGCATCAAAACTGTTTAGGTGCTTAATTCCCATTAATTTTGAGATGAACATATGTAGCCCTAAAGTGTTTTTTGCTTGCCTGTGTGCGTTTGGGTGTGTCAATATACATGTCCAGGACACGACTAACTGTTTATGTGGACAGGTGACAGTGCTCCAAATGGGATCTCAACTGTAGCTCATTTAATGGTAGCAATATTGCTCTACTTTCAGTGATGTATCTTGGCTAATGCATCCTATGATTGTATCTGCATTAAGCTTGGTGACTTTTGACCTTCCTGAAAGTGCCACCCATGTTCTCTTAAACAGGCATTGCCGCCTGTACA